>CM057819.1:85862052-85942052 GCA_030067965.1 Latrodectus elegans
TCTTCTACATTGCTATTTCTAGCAAAAATTCTTTGTCTTTTCCAACTATATCATTTAAAACATCACTTTTTTAAAATATTTTTCAAAATTGTTTGAAATGAAATTGACAGTTGAAAATACATATAAAAATTTTGCATTCTCAGTGTTATGTTACAGAAAAGTTTTAATTATTTTAAGAAAAAATTTAAGCCATTATAAAGAAAACTATATCTAATTTAGGAAATATTAATTTTTTTCGTAGTCTGGAGTTTTAGAGAATTATTCTTCCACAAACTTTTTACGACAGTAAAAAAGAAATTTGCTCCAATGCTTTTGGTACATGATTCAAACAAATAAATTAACTTCATTGAGATAGTTTTGAATAATTAGTTTTAATAACATTCAAGTTTGAATTCAATAAATATTTAGCTTGAGCAATAACTATATTTATTAAGTACTAGGCAAATTATGATTCGTAAATAATGCAATATGTATATAACACACAAAGATATAACACACGCGATATAATGATAAATATGTACTTAACTAATGTATTGCATGAAATTAGTGTGTATAAATCAGAAACGTTCTTGAAGAAGGTATACAATAAAGTAATTAAAAACATTAAAACAATCAAACCACATTGAAAAGAATATTATTACAAGAACAAACTTCATTGGTAATTATTTATCGCTTCATATTTAATAATATTATTTCTTTTATTTAAAATTTTTAGTAACATCCAGATTTTCTTTATCTTCAGAACTTTTGGCAAAGATATAAATAATTTATGGGTATTGGTAAGGTATTTAGTTGGATATTGAAAAACTATGGAGGATTAATTGCGCACCATTAAATTTTAAGAGATATTTATTACATACAATACAAATTACACGGAAAACACATGAGCGAACTACAGTGGAATATTTTAAGAACGAGATATTACATGTGTACAAAAACCAAGTTAGACGTTGCCAACGAAGTAAAAAGAAAATTTCTTAAAAAAATATTGTGTCGCCACATTACTCCTCTCCTAGTCTTCTCAAAGTGTAGACGAATCGGTCTGGAAAATGTACTGTTCTTCCAAAACGAGTAACCGTATTTTTGATACGTGTGGGAGTAGAATGTGGTGAAATATCTGTGCAATTACTCTGCCCTCAGACAATAAATACGCAGGTTTGAGTCTGTCAATTGACACAGTCTTATCCTAACCTGTAACTAAAATGACGAAGATCTTAGGTAACCTCCGGACAACTTTGAAAGGCCTATCACAGAGTGGTTGCAGGGATCTTCGTATTGCATTACGTCTAAGAAAAACATGACCACAAGATTCTAAACCTTTGAGATATAGAACTTGGATGTTGCATGGCGAGATGAAGCACTTGAGCGTATATCTTGTATACTGTCAAGCAGCTTTTCAACGAAAGTTGGGGTTAAGGGAAAAAGCGTTGTAACATCGAAGAAGTCAGCAGGCAGTCGAAGTGTTTCACCATAAACCAGCTCAGCAACCGAGACCTTGAGATCTTCTCTCTGTATAGATCTTAATCCTAAAAGGAAGGAGATCATCAACCTAGTTAACGTGCGATAGACATGAAATAGCTTGTTTTAATGGTCAATGTAAGCGTTCGACCATGCCATTACATTTTGGATTGTATGCCGAAATTCGGTGAATCTGATTACTAAAGAGAGAAACGAAAGCTCGAAATAGTGAAAATTCAAACTGTTTTTCCTGGTTACTAGTAAAACGAATTGGTGTACTGAACCACGCAATCCAATGAAATAAAACGACTTAAAAACCGTCTCCGAAGTTATATCGGGCAAAGGAATGACCTCTGGCCAGCTAGTAAAATGATCTACAGGCGTTAAGCAATAAGTGAAACCTTGGCAAGTTGGCAAGGGGCCAACAAGGTCTGTATGTACATGCTCAAACCGAACTTCAGGTAATGTAAAATCACCGTAAGGTGTCACATTATGCCTATGGACCTACATACACTGACATTGCACACAGGAACGACACCATAATTTTATATTTTGTGCCGACTTGGCCATACATAGCAAAGCGAAATAAGCTTTGTAGTAGCTCGAATACCAAGATGTAGCAGTCCATGAAAGTTATCAAAAACAAATTTACGAAATGTAGAAGTCACTATAGGTCGGATATTTTGTAGAGGAAGTATCGCAAATTATAAGTTAGTCAGAATTTTGAATAGGAAACTCTTTTGGGTGCAACATACTTCTCGAAGTGTATGTTAATATTTTCTCTAAATTTAGATCAGTCGCTTGAGTGTCAGCCAATTCTTCCATTGTCGATCGTACAAGGTATAGAAATTTCTACTACCCAAGACAAAACATCAGCTATAAAATTATTTTTCCCAGACACATATCGAATGTCGGTGAAAAGCTGAGAAATAAAATTGAGTTGCCTCAAAAGTCAAAGGTAAATTTTAAAATTATCTTTTTGATTAAATGCGAAAGATAGAGTATTGTGATATGTGTAAATGATAAACGGTCGCGCTTCCAGCATACATCGAAAATGCATGATAGAAGAATATATTGCTAAAAACTCCCTGTCATGAGTTGAATATTTTTGTTGCGTTGTTCTAAGTTTTCTGGAAAAGAAACCTAACAGTTTGACATCTTCAAGTGTAATTTCATGTAAGGCGCCTCCCATTGTCAGATCACAATAGTCTGTTTGTAATGCCACATTAGCTTATGGAGAAGGAAAATGTAGAAGGGTAGCAGTTGCCAAAATTTCCAAATATTTTTAGAAAGCGACAATGGCTTCTTCTGTCCAAATTATCTCGGATTAACCATTTCGGTTATTTCCCTGCAAAAACGCATTTAGAAATGTTTGGGTTTCAGAAATTTCCGGTAAAAATAGTGATAAAAATTTAACATTAACGTAAGTTGATAAAAGTTTAACATTGATGTAACATTTAACAATAGTATGTTTACTAAACTGGAGTATAGCTTCAAAGCGATCAGGTAAAAGTCTGAATTTATTTATAATATAACCCAAAAAAGAAAGTTAAGAAGCACCAAAAACACATTTAGAAACATTAATTTTGATACCTTAATCTTTGATACACTGGAGTAATATTCGCAGATTTTTCTTGTGATCAGTTTTGTTGGTGCTGGCTGCAAGCACATCGTGTATATGAACAAAACAGAAATTAATTTTGCGAACGTCTGTGTCCATAAATCTTTGGAAAGTTTGTGCAGCTCAGCAAAGACCGAAGTTCCTGAATGGAAACTCATAACACAAACGGAGTTATTATTGCTGTTTTACAGGTGTCATCATTATGCACAGGAATCTGATGACATGCTTTAAGAAAGCCAACCTTTGAAAATATTGTGGCATTATGAAGTAACTGCAAAATCTTTTAAATAGGGTAGAGGATATTGGTCTTTACGAGTAATTTTACTTAACTGTCTAAAGTCTCCACTTGGACGGTGCTCTCCAGAAGTTTTAAAGACCAAGTGAAGTGGACTGGACTCCAATTACTGCTAGAAGGATGACAAATGCCAAGTTCAAGCATATTTTCAAATTCTTTTTTAGCAATCTTAAATTTTGCAGGATCTAAACATCGAACTCGTGCTTGAACAGGGGTGGACCACCAATATGAATAAAATGAAACGTATTGTGTTTAATTTCACTAGACGAGTGAAAAATTATAATTTGAGTAATTATTTTGAACTCCTTTAAAATCTTATGAAATTCGGATTTACCTGATATACATTTAATTCAAGGAAAAGAAGACGTCAGTATAAAAAATTTTTTGGCCATATCATAAACTTTCAATGCCTAAGATTAGATGATTTAAGGGATGGGGCATTACGTATTCCCAATGTTTAAGAATTTAAGTTGCTTTGAAATACCTATTAAGGCAGAATTTTATTTTTATAAATCTCAAAATTCCACAAAATTGTAGAAATTTGTAGGTAGGTTAATAATACGCATTTTATTACTATCGTCACTCTTCGCTAAAGAAATTTAATAACTTTACAGTAGATATTACTTTTTATAGCAATATGTTTTGACTTTAGAGTGGTACACTTATTTATATTTTATCAATAAAATGATGTTAATGATTGAAAATTCAAAAGTATTAAGAAAGTAATGACTTGAAAGAATCATTAGTTTTTCTCAAACTCTTATATTTCTGCCTTATAGAGTTTGCTAACAACTAATGGTTGTTTTTGATCTTGATTAACTGGCAAAAATAAACATAATTAAGTTTCTTTTTGGCAATGTATATATTCACTTATTATGTAAATATATTCACTTAATATTTTAAAACGCAGTTGATTTGATGGAAGATAAAGATAATATGGATAAAAAAAATGCTCGAACATATAAACACAGAATATAAATTCTGATAAGGACATTAATAAGGTTAATAATGATAATTATATTGAAACAGCAGCTTTCTTTTGAAAACATTTCTACACTTAGGGTTGGGATAAAAAATAAATAAATAAATAAAGATTTAAAGAAAACCTGTTCCTTTCTCTCTCACACTCATTTTTTTTTTTTTTTTTTTTTTTTTTTTTTTGCTTGTTTTTATGTTTTTTACAATGAACAATTATAAATTTAATCAAAAATCCTGGGATAATCTAGAATATTTCAAATCCTTGCAAAATTATTAAGAATATAAATTTAAATACATCATTTATTTCAAAAATTTATCCCCTTGAGAAAATATTTAAAGAAATAAAATAAAAAAGAAAACTCGCGTTAAAAGTTGTGAGTGAATTTTTTCAAAAAAATATGTATATCATTATACTATATTTGTTCAATTGTGTGTGTGTGTGTGTGATGCTTTTATATTATTTATTTATTTCATTTTGAATAAATCTCTCCATGAAGTTGTACACTTCCTTTTCATTTACTAATTTTTTATGCTATCATTATAACAAATTTTTCCTTTTTTCTAATTTTTAGAATCCAAAAAAAATTTTCTCCTTATATGCTCCATAAAGGTATACATAATAATAACCTACCTCGAACTGTCTTTTTTGAGGCTTTAAATCCAGAATTTTTTTCGGAGTTATATTTTCATTCAAACAAATGTTTTTAGAAATATTTCTTAAAGTAATATATAAATGATTATAAAGTTAGGCATATATTTTAAACAAAATGACAATTTTGGTAGTTAAAATGTTATAATTATTAATTTTCCAGAATTATATCAGAAAAATTCTGCAAATTAAAAAAAAAACTATTCTTAAAAATATTAATTATTTTTTTTAATTTTTTTGTTATTTTCCATTTTTAAAAAAAATTTTTAGTATGCCATATAAAATTTTGACTATATCAGAGTAATTGAATAGTTTAAGATTTACTTTTTAAGAGTTTTTGAAAAAAACACAAATATAAATTAGTATCAAACTTTAACATAACTATATTGAAGTATTGTTACAAATTAGATTCCTAAATGATGTCATTAGGAAATTAGAAAAAAAAACTAATATCATTTCTAATGAATAACAGAAAAAGGTAAAAAAAATGCATTTAGGAAAATGTCTAGATTAAAATGATGAACAATTATATAACAAAAAGCAATTTTTGAAGCCAGTAAAATTTAGCATTAAAATTTCAAATTAAACAATTTCTTTCATTAATGAACCAAATAAATAAAAAAGAATACTAACTTCCGATTTATTTTCAGTGTATTCGGTTGATAACATCTCAAAGTTATTTAAAGTTTTCTCATATTCTCAAAAAGTATTTAAAATAAAGGTCAAGGACTCGGTAACTGAAAAAAATATCAATAATAACAATTTGAATCCCTGCTGTTCTCCCTTTCTGAAAGAACGATCTTATCT
This sequence comes from Latrodectus elegans, assembly GCA_030067965.1. Classification (NCBI taxonomy): domain Eukaryota; kingdom Metazoa; phylum Arthropoda; class Arachnida; order Araneae; family Theridiidae; genus Latrodectus; species Latrodectus elegans. The sequence continues at coordinate 85,867,861 of CM057819.1, forward strand.
TTTGGCGAATATAAAACTTTTTTGGCGATGGTCGCCAAGCAACCCTAATCTGTGCGTCAACTTTTTCCCATCCTATCTCAACTTATTCGGTAATGCCATTATTCTCGCGTGACTTCCAGTAAAAGACAGATAGATGTGTACGACTCCGTTTGAGGAGTAGCACGTGCTACTGTGTTTACCAAAAAAAAACTTAAATAGTGATGACACTAATATTAAATTAATTTTCGAAATAATAGGGAGATATTTATATTTATTTCACTGAAAATCTCTCTGTAGAACTTAATATCTGATTTAAAATACAGAGAAGAAACTAAAAAGTATAAATAAGTCACTTGGTCAGACAATTTATGTCATTTTCAAAATTTACTAAAGTGACTTAATGCTGTTGACATAATTAATTAATTGGTAAATAACTATGCTCAAGCATGTCACATATTAAATCAACAAAATCAAAACTGTGTTTCGGAAAATTCGTTTTTAGAACAGTTTACCAATGATGAATTTTTAATAATCGAATTGTTCTGAAATAAATGTAATGGGTTGAGTAATAATCTAAAACATGATGTGTCATAATGAATAGAATGTTAAGAAGCATGCCCGTTTCCAATCAACTGAAAAGAACATTATGGAGAGCGTTTGTCGTGACAACGGGTCTGTCTTTGGTGGTGTGTGTTGCATTCTTAGATGCCCAGATGCGCTTGAGGACGTCACCTTTAAAAGACAGTTCGAATCAGTGGAATGCCTCATCAAAAAGACGGACACTGATGCAGAGATTGGAAAAATACAAGACAAGTGGTGTTGTCCACCTGAATAGCCAGTGGTCACCTGATGATGAAACGGACATAACTGCATTTTTAAAAAGTGATGAAAGGTAAGACAGGAATTTACAATTTAAATACCTCTCATATTAGACTTCACTCTGTTCATTTATAAGTTTATAAAAATAATGTTTTATAGACTTAAATTGAGTATTTTTTTAAAGAACAGATCTAATTTAGAGTACGATTCACGTATATTTTTCTGTCATATGAATAATTTATACTTAATTTTTGTCTTTAATTTCAAAATAAATACTAAAAAATAATTATTATTTAGTTAAAGAATTCATATTTCATGTGAAATCAGAAAATCTGTCACAAAATGATGGTAAATTAAGATATGTATTATTAAACCTGAATATACTCTCTTAGTATTTAAAATATGTAAACTTACTAGAATAATTTTATTTCGCTTAACTGAAAGAATAACATTCAGATATGAATTAAGGACTAAAACTATGAAATTAACGATATTTTGATAAAAATGATGAGTGCAGAATATTCAAAATGCATATATTTGAAAGAATAACCTAAATTGAATGGAACAAAAATTACTCAGGAATACTTACGTTACTTTCCGCTAAAAACATCAAAATTTATAATGACAAATGAAAAGCTTTAAAAAATAATATGATTTTTAGTAAATTTAAATTAAATAATACCATTTATAAATTTAGTGGTAAAAAGTGTCAATTAATTTGTAAAAACAAAATTCATTAATTTAGTGTTTGCTTATTGATTAGTTTTAAACGTAATTATTATAACTTTTAAAGAAAACAGAAGTAATTAAAAAATTTTAATGAAGTAATTATTACCATAAGAAAATAAATGTTAAATTCTTTAATTACCAAATATAATATATCCTATGTTAAATATTAAATTAATTTCCTTTATATTATAATTCACTTATTTTAATAGGAATATGTAAAATGCTCGAAAATAAAATACTTATTTCATACTTTTTAAAAAATTGCAAATAAATTAAGAATCTCATCTAATCCCATGACAACTATAAATCTCTATTCTAAAATTAAATAAAAAAAACTCCTTAGATAGCAATCAAATTTAGCAGATATATTAAATTTTACATCTTTAATTTTAAGAAATCAATTAGTGCCCAAATTTTATACAATTAATAATCTTATAAATTCAATTAACATTTTGGTATTTACAAACTAATAAATATATATATATATATATATATATATATATATATATATATATATATATATATATATATATATATATATATATATATATATATATATATATATATATCCTTAAAAAAAGAAAAAGAATTTCCGAAATAAAATTCTGAGTCATGTTGGAAAAAAAGATTAGGAAATGAAAACAGCGAATTAAGTTATGAGATATTGCAGCTGGTACGTTATGCAGTTATTTAGTGCTAACAGGATATTAAGTGCTCTATTTTACAAAAATAACATTTAGTTGATATGGTTTTTCAGTATTTTTTTAAATAAAAGAGAAAATACCTTTCAAGTTAATTATATCATTGTAGGATTTTCTGCAATATTTGTCCATATTGTAAAAGATTTGCGTTTAATTTTGAAATTATATAGAGGAAAACATATTCTTTATTCTAATAATAATCTGCGATAATGAATTTAAAACTTTAACTCATATTTTGCAATGCATGTATGTTAAATTTGAATTTTTTCTAGCACACAGGCATACTTTTAAAGTTTGCTTTGTTTTTTACATGTTAAATAAGACTTATTCTTCTTCAAATTCTGTAAAATATATGTGACTAATAAGATATAAAATTTAAAAGGAATTATTAAACTTCTACTATTAATCTAATTTTAAGATTATTATTAATAGGTATATCATAATTTCGTATAAAAAACATTTAAAATCTCTATCGCTTTATGTATTTCTTCAATCAATTATTTCATTACCTTTCTTTAAAATCCTAAATTATTCTAAAATTTTAAAAGCTCTGCAATGAAACTTCACAATTATTCTAAATTTACAAATGAAATGACATTATTCAGCTTAACTTTTGTAATATATCTGAAGAAAATTATAAATGCTTTGCATATTTTTTAATAAACACCAAATCAAGTATTATGTTTCAAACGTAATGTTAAAAGACTAAACCAACATTTCATGGTTTTTGATAAAAATTCAAGTAGCGCAAATTTAAGATGGTAAATATCTCAGACTAAATAAAAATTTTTATTCATTAATTTTAATATCAATTAATCAAAATTTCTAAAGTTTGTATCGGGTAAACTTATAAAATTCGTGTACTATGAATTACACTTATTATAAATAGTTAAAATTATAATATTACAATATTATAACTAATAAAGAATTAAAAGAGGTGTATTGCATTTACTATTTCCAAGCAAATAATTAATTACTTCAAAAATATTTGCTTAAAAATACACATTTTTTACATTCAATATTGATTTTTATATGTTTAATTTTATAAATACCTGAATAAATTTTTTTTTGATTTTATTTGTTACTTATAAAATAATAATATTTAATCATTAATGTATTTTGCTGCATGAAATAAAATACTGAATATGTATTTAATTTTTAAATAAGTTCTCTAAATGAAATGAAATTTACCACCACAAGATTCATTAGGTTTTACAGGGTAAGAAAAATATTAATTGAATGTATAAACTATCACCGAAGTGCTTATTTTATTAAACTTTGTTAACTGTTATGCAATTATAATTTATTTGTTACAGATATATATAATTTATGTATTAATTTAACTCCTTATATTTATTACATGATTTATAACAATTTGAAATATTATTTCAAAAATGTTATAAACAAAGGAATGTAAGTGTTTTTGACTGATAAAAAAGTTGTAAATTGAAAACGCGTTTATCCTGGAGCAAGTTATTTATTTTGAATAATTCCCCTCTTGTGAGATGTCCCGGAAAAACACCTGCCACGAATTTTGAAAACTTATAATCATTCACTCAATAAACGCATCCTATAAATCTTTCTTCTAAACAAGCAGTTTTCATCAAATCAGGTTTAAAAACACCAGAGCGCGAATTAGGATAGCTCAATCGAATTTTATCTCGCTAAACTATTTAAAAAGAGTATCACAGTTAATTTTGAAATATATATATCAAAGTATCAAAAAATATATATCAATATGACAGAAAAAAATATGCAAGTTTTTTTATTACTTTAATCGAAATCCTCTTCAATGCTTATTTATTTGAAATTTTGTTTTAAGAATCTTATTTTAAACAAAACAACCATTTTTGCATTATCGTTTTTTTTGACAGATTAAGGCTGTTTTTTATTAAAATTTGTCATTATTAATAATTCTGAGTTTAAAGATTTAAATTATACATTTTAATAGAAGATATAAGAAATCTTAAGCAGTTAAATTCACTGTTTTTTATATGTTGAATAATGTCATTTTGAATATAAGCAATACCATTATATTAAACATACGGATTCTTTTCTTTCAACTACGCATAATTTTGTATTAAAAAGTATGCATTTTTATGTTTCAATCTATTCAAAAATAAAACAGTGAATGAGATGATTAAACAGTAAATTTCACACACACTCATATATATATATATATATATATATATATATATATATATATATATATATATATATATATATATATATATATATATATGCATGTAAATATTCATTTCCTTCATTTTACATTTAAAAAACAAATAAACTATAAATTATAATATATATGTGAAATTGTAAAAAAAACGGGATTTTTAAACTTAAATAGGATAGAATATTTAACAATTTTTATGCTTTTCGCATGCATATGTTTCTTTTTTTTCTTTTTTTTTTTTGGGGGGGGGGTACTGTATATTTATGTATGATAAATTAATGTCGATAACATGAATAGTAATTGTATCTACTTAATAATGGAAATACAATTTCCGATTATATATTTAGTTAAATTCTAAATTCGTTATTTATTAAGATAAAATTAATATACGTTTACAAATATAGCGCTGTTTTTGTTAATATTATGAATGCATTAACCTACTTTTTGGAATATATGATAGGAAAAGATCAATATACTCTAATTGTGGCTAAAGTTACACCAATAAAAATTTATCTGCATATGAAAGATATTATTGTACACTAACAGTTTAATATATTTTGCAATTTGAAATTTTTTTTCATGAAAAACTAAATCAGATCATACATTTTGTTTAGTAGAAGCTAAATGTTCAACTATTGCTTTCTAAATTTAAAAATACTTTGACAGTTATTTTTTAAAACATTTAAAATTAAAAATAATTACTTTCATATTTTTTTGATTTAATTAATATGCATTCGTTAATTTGCACAGGAAAAATTATATGAGATCCATAAGATGACTCAAGATTCAACAATAAAAATATTCTCGTAAATTTTTTTTTACAAACTTAGCGAACTGATAATAATGCTAATATTAGCTACGCAATGCGCATTTAAACTTTCATCTAGAATTCTATGAATATTCTATGAGATTAAGTGTTGTAATACTTGATATAAATAATTCTATAATTCTAAAAATAACAATATGTCAGTAAAACTCCCGGAATAGAATTTCAAGATGTAAACTGAATATACATTAATTTGCTTATGCGTGGTAAAAAGTTTTATTTCTGAAATTGTTTCTCTTACGGCTATTTTCAACTACGAATAAATTTACTTTTTCATTTTTATTCTCTAAAATTCAGACACAATTTCATAAATTTACGTATACACTCTAAGAAAGGAGAAATCCCTAAAAATAAACTTAGTAATTGTTAATTTTGAAAGGATTTACTATTAAAAATCTATAAATTAATTAACTAACCTTTTAGATATGATAGTATATACATAATAATTTAAAAAGGAAAACTCGTAATTTTAAAAAACTGAATTAAAAACAAAAGATATTAGTTATATAAAGAAATATATCTAAAATCTTCTGTTAAAATATGCAATTATTATTAGTATTAATTTTTATTATTTACAATTATCTATATTATAACTAATTATTAATAATAATGAATATTAATAATAATATAATATAAAAGAATAAATAAATTTATCATTGTAACAGAAATGAAATTGTTAAGTAATGAGTTATGTCGATGAATAATTTTACACTTTATTTTGAATATTTTCTTTTCAAATTATTTTCAAATTTCTTCAAATTATTTCGTTTGATTTAATTTTTTTTCATGTATTATTTTCTTGTATATTATTTTATGTAATATTTTTATATAGCAGTATGATTCTGTCTCCTTTCTCATATCTTGATAACATTAGTTAAAAGTGTTGATTATACTTAATTAAATATTCTAATTAATAAATATTAAATGTATCTGTATATAATATAAATTACGAAGTATTATGTATTCAGTCTTACAAATCATTTTAAATCCAAATGTTTTCTAAATAATTTAGATGTTTTTTTCTATTATTCATATAATTATTGAATACGATATTATGTGTTATTTAGAAATAAATATTGCTAAAAGTTTATTTAATTTTATGTACTTTTTATTGAAATTATTTTAACCATATAACCCGAATATATTAACATCATAACAAATATTAAGTATGACAATTATTGATTTTATTCGAGGAGGTTGATTAAATTTTAATTTTTATTTGTATAGAAATTGAAAAATTAAAATTAAAAATTGTTAAATAAATAATATTTTAATTAAAATTTAAAATACCTTACTTTAATTTATGTAAAACATAATTGCATTATAATAAATGGTTGTAATTTATTAAAAAATTAATTACTTCCTTAGTAAATATATTAAAGTTTAAAAGTCTTCTAATATTTGCAGCTGGTATATTTTAACTAAACTATATGAGTGTGATTATGATGTATATAAATTTCTTCATATTGTTTTAAATCTTTTAAAATAAATTTTTAACGTATTTAAAAATATCTAATTGCATTTTCACTACGTGCTTATCACATAGCATCTGTGCTGTAAGTACTGGATTTTCATCTAGTACAAAGCTGTTCATCTAAAAGCTTAAGTCCTTAACTTCATCTGGAAATATACCTTAATATTTAATTACCATAGAAAAAATTTCCACTCATCATAAACAGTAGACTTTTCTTAGTCATGAATTTTACTTTTCAATTTTGTCTCACAATCACCTTTACTGTTGATCGAGGGTTAAGCAATTGCGTTATTAAGTAGGTGGACCTTAAAAATTAACATCAACGATTACCCAAAACTGTCTTGACAACCCAACTGTCAATCGCAGTGCCCTTAATATCTACCCTTGATGTATAAATCTGAATTTTGAATTTTCAAAATTAGTAGATCAAAAAGTTAAATATAAATCTGATTTAATCTCATGGAACAGCTATTTGTCTCTAATACTTAAAGTCTAATTATATATATATTGATGCGTATCATTGTACAGCCCCTATAATTCTAGCTTATTTTAAACAGTTTTCATAATATATAAATGCAAAGTGATTAAAAATAAAAGTAATAACTGAGTCACTAAATTTCTGTCAGTAAAATTAATAGTTGAAAGTTGTGATTTCTGGGCACAAAAGCAGTATATTAATGCAATATGTATATACCTTTTTTTATAATAAAGTATCAAAATAATTATTCAGACACAGTATCTAAAAGTATTTTGCAGAAATTTCATTATAATTATATCACATTAAAAATTTTGCGTTGGTAAGATTAATGTTAAAATATATGAAAGTTAATCAAAGTTGGCTTAAAAACACTCAACTTTAATCTTTAATACATGGGTTTTGAACTTTAGAAAATTAGATTACAGATATATTTTTTTGAAATGTAAATTTTAAGTATTAAATTTTCTTTAGTAAAAGCAAGTTAAATGTAATTAGGAAAAAACAATTTTCATTTATTTAATAGTTTTATCTAATTATGATTTTAAGTTGGAATGCTGGAATATGTAAATATTAATTATACAATATATAAAATTTACCTGTTAGGTCTTCCTTATTTTTTATTCTGTCACAGTTAAAAATATAAGTTAATATATTTTGATAAAAATTAATTTATATACTTATTTTTTAAAATTAGAAAAATAAATGACTTTTTATATGCTTTTTCCTATAAAAAATTGCAGTTAATTTTATGGATTTGATGACTTATTACATAATAAAGACCTTTTTACAATTTATTTTGCTACAACCAATTTCAAATTGTTTTATCTGTCTTTTCCATATTTGCGGATTTATCTAATTAAAATCATGTAAAGTCGCCAAGTCATCGTTTTAATTTTTCGTCTGAGCCAACTAGCATCAACTAATGTAATTATTTCCGTTGCTAATCTTGTTCTAGAGAAAGTTTGGAAAATGCTGTAATTTATCGAGACTACCCTTTTTTCTACACTTTCAACCGCTGCATAAACAACAGTTTCGAAATCCTCTGCAAATTAAGCTAATTGTTATTAATGCTTTATTAGTCTTACGCACGATGTCTCACTGAATAATTTATGGTGACCCAAACAACTTCTTGATGTTGTTTCGTATTCAACATTTTTATAATGCACTTACTGCAGAGCCTGTCTGGAAATACTGCATTAGTTATTTTGTTAGTTACTGAGTAAAAATAATGCAAAAAGATATATATACTCGAGAAAATTCGCACCATCAAATTCATGAGAATTTAATATCATCAAATAAATTAGTTCTTTTATCAGATGCTGATATATGTATATAAATAGATTTAAATATTGTCGGATGTTTTTTTTTTAATTTTTTCTTAACTAATAAAAAGGGAAAATACCTAAAACATAGATGGTAAAAACTTATAGAAACTTTTAAAAAATTCAAAAATTTGATTCTTAAATGCGATTATGAATTTTGACTGTAATACACTTTCGCTTCTAATCCTTGTTGAGTTTGCTGCTGATATTTGGCACTATATATATACATATATATATATATATATATATATATATATATATATATATATATATATATATATATATATATATATATATATATATATATATATATATATATATATATATATTCTTTTTATTAGTATTAGTTCGGTATCAATCCATTTTAAATAACAAATCCTGATCCAATAAATCCTCTCGTACAAAACGAGATAATTTATTTTCAACGAATATTTTTATCTTAAGACAATCACGGATTCATTTATAAACAGCTTCACTATTGCAGTTAATGAAGCTTTTAAAGCTATATTATATTTTAACAAAAACGGAAACGTAAACGGCATTTTGTATTTTCGGGTATTAAAAATGTCAAATATAACTACTTTTATGATTTTATGCAAAAAAAGTATTTTCATCACTGTTATAAATCTTCTTGTACTATGTTCGTGTAAATTAATATACTTAATAATTTTAATATGTATCTTATCAAGTATATTAACGTAGGTTTTTACCTTCATAGTTTAATTAAAATTTTAAGCAGAAGCATTACCCTTTATTATTTTGCTTTTTACACATAGAAAATTCTCAATATATCAAAGATTACAAAATATTTTAGAATTTTTCCCATTTATTATAAACCAAAAAAAAATTTTTTTTTGAAAATTTATATATTCCCATTTAGTTCTAACTCAAGTTTATTCGATACATTTGTGTATGGATTCAGTGACAAAGCGGACTAACAAATGTTTCGCTCTTACCGCAACATAAGAACAGAATCGAAAAAATACCTCAGTTATCAAAAGTTCCATAAAACTTTCGACTGTCATGACAACTCGAATGACAGGCTCAAGTGGTGCGCGTTTTGCTGTCACCTCAACAAAGAGTCCTCTCTAATCCGAAGAAAGCGAGAGGGTAAACGAAGAGAAGAAACGTAAGGCTATTGACTCATGAAGTCACTCTTTTAAGTCTCTGCAAACAGGTACTCCCGCCATATCGCACACATGGCTTATCGCTGTCCCTGGAGAACTTTTGTGTGGCTTATTATCAAAGCCGCACAGCCGCCTTTGTGAGAGCAGATCAAGAAGAATAAAATTCTTAATTTGTTTATTTATATATACAAGGCTAGATTTAAATTACTTTTATCACTTTATATAGGTTTGGTTTTCACAAATAAGGTTACATATGTAATAAAATTTCACCAACATTTTTGGTACTCATGAAAAGAGACTATAATTCTTTACTTACTCAAACTTAGTTATAAAAATAGAATCGTTTCAAAAATTCATAAGGCTTGCAAATTCTCGAAAAATCTACCTAAAAGTCAGTCACATCTCATATCTAGACATTTATTTATTTTCTGGAATTACATGGTGACACGTTATCCCTAAAATAAAGCCGATAATTTGTAGGTTTAAGCTAAGGAATGAATACGTAGACAAGAAGTTTCAAGAGCTACGTTTTTCTAGGAAAATTATATCAAACCAGAGAAAAAAATTCTGAATATTAATCATTTTTCGTTTCCTATTCAAAATAAAATAATCTTTAACGTTTTTCGTTAAAGCTACGTGCTCGTTAATATTTTCTCATTCAAGTTCCATGTTCGTTAATAGTTTCCTCGTTATAAGTTCCATGTTCGTTAATAGTTTCCTCGTTATAAGTTCCATGTTCGTTAATAGTTTCCTCGTTATAAGTTCCATGTTCGTTAATAGTTTCCTCGTGATAAGTTCCATGCTCGTTAATAATTTCCTCGTTAGAAGTTCCATGTTCGTTAATAGTTTCCTCGTTATAAGTTCCATGTTCGTTAATAGTTTCCTCGTTATAAGTTCCATGTTCGTTAATAGTTATAAGTTCCATGTTCGTTAATAGTTATAAGTTCCATGTTCGTTAATAGTTTCTTCGTTATAAGTTCCATGTTCGCTAATAGTTTCCTCGTTATAAGTTCCATGTTCGTTAATAGTTTTATCTTTATAAGTTCCATGTTCGTTAATAGTTTCCTCGTCATAAGTTCCATGTTCGTTAATAGTTTCCTCGCTATAAGTTCCATGTTCGTTAATAGTTTCCTCGTTATAAGTTCCATGTTCGTTAATAGTTTCCTCGTTTTAAGTTCCATGTTCGTTAATAGCTTTCTATTTATAACATTCATGTTCGTTAATAGTTCTCTCTTTATAAGTTCCATGTTGGTTGATATTTTCCTGTGCTACTTATAAACAATTAACATTATATTAATTTAAAAAGTAAAATGTTTCATTAAAATTATAAAATTTCCTAGTAGGAATTTCTTTATATTGATTTTTTTTTAAAAAAAAATAATCTTAAAGTTTCTTCAACTGTGTGCAAATGAATATATGAATATTCACTAAGTTACTCGTGCAGTATTTTACTATTAATAAATACCTTAATCATTAAATCAAAGAAATTTAATGAAATTGGTGCTTTGAATCAGTGTTAATTAATATGTTTTTAAATTAGATAAATAAATTTAAAATACGATTGGATTGCTTTTTAAAAAATATTTTCCATTAAAATTGTATACTTTTATTCACTAAAATTTCTTTTCATTGTTATTTCAATACATACCACTACTTCAAAATAACCTTAAGAGATTTAAATATAAATATAAATATTCAAATATAAATATAAATATTCAAATATAAACAGTAAATATTATTTGCAGTTTAAAGATATGCTAGAATTTAACGACGATTAATTTTAAAAAATTTAAATTAATTAGAAACTTAAATATTTAATTAATAAAAAATAAGCTATAACAATGCTTCACGTGATAGTTAATAGTCTTGTCAAAAAACCATTAGGAACCACAATAATAAGGAAATACTTCAGTGGAATTGTGTAGTATCTCTTTGAATAATATTTTGATATTAAAGTATTTGTATTTTTAAATAATTATAAAACTTACAATTTTTATTAAGGAGAAAAATTTCATTATACAATCTGAAGTGTTGACATTATTAAATCTCCCCAAAAAAGCAATTTTCTAAACGCAATTTTTAATGTATATAATCACTAGTGTATTTTTCTATTTCTTAATATGTAAAACATTGTAACTTAAATTTATCTAAGTTTTCATTATTTAAAATTTTACATGAATAGTGTTCTGTTATTAAAAACAACACACACTATATTATTGTTGTATTCTGCTGGACCTAAATTATATACGATGACATCAATGAATCAATTAACCAATTCCACTATATTCAACATAAAAGCTAGTTTTACATAAGAAAATGCACACAAAATAATACTTTTTATTTAAAGTTATACTTCCAATAATGTTTGTTTTTAAAAATAAAAATGTTTCTTAGTCTTTTCCACTCATAGATTTTTATTTAACCAATGTTTATTCTACAATCAAAATGTTAAGGTGGTTATTTTTCAAAAACTTAAGTATCAAAATATTTAAGACTTTTAATGAAAAAGAAATGTTAGAAACTGATATATAGTATTTTAAACTTATGTTTAAATTGTAGTTTCTTCTTTGTCCTTCATAAATGAATTACCACATATATTAGCACATACTAATAAATTTAATTATTCATATTTATATTTAATAGCTTTAAAACTAATATATGATTTAAATTTCATACAAAGATCATTTATTTATATCTGTTTCATTTCTCGTGAGTTTTCAGATTTGAAATATTTTCTTTTTTATTCCAGGAGTGAAAGGTCAAAGAAAAATGTACAGCGCCGATTTCCTGGTGCTATTATCATAGGCGTAAAGAAAGGTGGAACAAGAGCTCTCTTGGAAATGCTAAGGCTACATCCGGACGTTGTAGCACCTGGACCAGAAACCCATTTCTTCGACAGACACTATGATAAAGGCCTGAATTGGTACAGGTAAGACGCCAATTTCTCTCCCATGTTTATATATTCATGTAAGCAGCATTTGTCAGACACGATTTTATGTTACGCTTGATAGAAACTTGTTCATGAAAACTCAGGAAATGTTTCATTGTTTCATCGGCACAAGTGTCATATAATCCAGGATGCAAAATTCTGAGAATTGGTGATTTTTTGGCGAATTTTTTTATGTATCTGGCAATCTCGTTTTTATTACTTCATACATATCGAAACCTATAACAATTATGCAGAAAATTCTATTTTGGTGACCCTAGTATTTACGTCATGTCATACGCCAAGATAAGTCATTTGGCCACATTTCTTCATCGCCAAAAAAAATGCAGAATGTGGAACCGTGGATTATACGGCACCTGTGCCGTTTTATTTTTAATCTTGTCCTAAATAATCTTAAATTGTGCAATTTTTTTTAAAAATAAAATATCATCTTTTTCCTATTAAAAATTGTTTTTTAAATTGTTTTGTATTATTCTCTTCAATAGTTTGTTTGAATACTCTAATTCGCATAAATAATAATAATAAACAAAGAAACGAAAAGAGTCTATTATTTATGTAGTATTTATATTACTAAATAAATAATTCATTAGTCTTACAAATGTTACTTATAAACTTTTTGAAGTTAAATTATTCATTCGAAATGTTAGAGAATTATTATTTAGATAAACTTTATGCCAGTAAATAAGAGGAAAAAAATAATGTTAAATGTTATCTATCTTGTCGTAAATTATTTAATATTAATCTAATTATATTATTTAATATTAATATAATATTATTAGTTTTTCAATATTAATTTTTAAATCAATATATATTGGGAAATAATAATGTTGTTTTAAATAATAATGGAAACAAATGAGCTTTAATAAAAAGAATATTTCTCCATTACATCTGTAAAATTTGTTTGCTTATTTCAAAGGTGAATATTATTTAATACGATTTTCAGTGAAGATACGGATTCATTATTTTTTCGTAGACACTGTTTTAAATGCATCGTCTTTCGCTTTGCTAAGTTTCTGAAAGCTAGAAAACTAAGAAATTCTTAAACTTAATCGAACTTAAGAAATACTTGAAAATTTTATAACGAATTTTGGGGCTTACAAGCATATAGTGGTTAAGAAAGCCTCTTTTAGTTTTTTGTCTCAAAATTTAATTTTGAGATTCTGTATGATTGGATAGATTGCAAATTCCGAAATTGATAAGATTTTGAACTGGTGTGAATACTGATGTTTTCATAAAGATCAATACAATTCTAAATCAATAACAAATATTGTTGTTTTTTTTTAGTGAAGCATACTTCATAATCAAAGTAAAAATTTTAAATGGTGTTTGTTTTAAATTTTAAAAAAATTATCAAAAGTGCTGTTCAATGACAAAAATACCAATTACAAGTCATAAAGCTGTTCGTTTTAAACTGTTCCTTTAAAAAATAAAATTCTATAACTAGGAAAAATTCTTTGCCAGTTAAAATAGCAAAATAAAACATTAAAAGTAAAATATCTGCATATTTTTATTATTGCCAGAGATTTTTGGGTTAAACTTTATCTAAGGAAATGCCTTAGTAAATTGCAATATCCATGTATCCAAAAAGTGATTAAATAAATTTTGGTATTTAAAAAATTAAAAATAATTAACCCTTTTTAAAAGTGTTATTTCATTGTTGATCATTATTTTACTATATATAAAAGATAACCTTGAATTACTGCGTGAAAGTCATTTTCACAATTTATTGTTTGAGTGCAAAAAAATCCTTTCCAAGGATTTTTCTCAAGCAAAAAATGTTCACTTTTATTCGATAAAGCATGTTAATTTATTCCCTCTCTCAAGATAATTTCAGATGCTGGAGTTAAAAATCAAAAAGCTGATAAAATGAAATAAAATGCAGAAATTTCTTTGCGCCTTTAACGTGTTGAAGCACTTCAACTTCTATTTGACGATTCCCGTCAAGAGCTATCATAGAAATCATAACATTTAAAACAGTCATACATTTGATTGGCTCCTACTCTGGAGGTCCATTTATAGGGTTACACTGCAAAAAAACGCACCAAATATCTTCAACAACCCCCGAATCGGTGATAAATGTTTTATCGCTAAGGGTTCCTGGTTCACTGGTCGACCTCTGGGGTTCTCGCTGTATCTGGATCTGTTCAGGATCTGTCGACGACTTCAGCAATTCATATTAGCTTTGGCAACATTCAGGGTGTACTTCTTTCTTTTCATTTTTTTTCTTTTTTTCTTTTCTGATTCCCATTAGATCGGAGTGTTCGCGTTGTTATGATCTAATAGGAGTCACGGGAGATGACTTGTCGATAAGGAGATGAGCAAGCAATTAATCTTCAGATATGCTTTATCACCTCGCTAATGTGATGGGGACAAGTGTTTATTATTGGGATGTTAACACTATTAATTTTCAACCATCTGGCAATTACAAAGACGATAACGAAATCTAGAAAATAAATAGTTTCTTACAATATTTCGCTTATTTTAATTTATGCTCATAAATGAGTATTTATTTTATTTATTTGTTTTTTTTTAAATCGAGCAATGATATATATATATATATATATATATATATATCCTACTAATGAGGTAAGGATGTGTGTTTATTATTAGGATATTATTAATTTTCGACCAGTTATCAGTAGCAAAGACGATAATGAAATCTTCAAAGCAAATAGCTCCTTACAGTATTTCGTTTATTTTAGTTTTTACTCATAAATGATTTTTTTTATTTTACTTAAGTGGAATTTTTTAGTTCCAGTAATTTATATACATATTATAATACAACCAAAAATATACGTAATGCTTTATTACCTAGCTAACGAGATGAAGAAAAAAATGTTTATTATCGTGATATTAACGCTATATTAATTTCTGACCAGTTGAAAATTACGAGTATAATAGGGAAATATTCTGAAAGCAAACACTTTTTTGCAGCATTTCGCTCATTTTAATTTCTAATAAATGAAGATGGATTTTTCTTTTCCTTATGTATGTTTTTTCTTTCAGTTCGAGTTATTTATATATATATACATTGTAATCTAAGCAAATGCTTGTATATATTAATATAATTCTAACATACGTTTTATTGAATTAATTTTAATTTAATAAAATGTATGCTGGAATTATATTAATCCCTATTTAATTTTATCTCTATTACAACAACAGAGCGCAATCTCTATTTAATTGAATTTCAGAAAAATCTGATTTCATTTTAAAGAAAATTCAATTTTAAATAGTTTTTTGTAACCTGTTTTGTTGTGAAATATAATAAAGCTTTTATAATTTTTCCGTCTATTTGATATAGTTATATATCACCCAACAATAGTGAAATATATATATATATATATATATATATATATATATATATATATATATATATATATATATATATATATATATATATATATATATATATATATAATTTTATTTTAACTTTTTTTACGAATTTGAATATTCAAATAAATATCTATCAATATTCTTCAAAACATTGCATTTAAACTTTAAAGGAAATAGAAAAAGGAGAAAAAAATTCCATTGTCATAAGAAAAGTTGAAGAGAAATTTCTTTTCTCTCTCTCTTTCTCTCTCTCTCTCTCTCTCTCTATATATATATATATATATATAGAGAGAGAGAGAGAAAGAGAGGGAGAGAAAAGGAATTTCTCTTCAACTTTTCTTATTACAATGGATTTATATATATATATATATGTGTGTGTGTAAATATATATATATATATATATATATATATATATATATATATATACAGGGAGAGAGAGATCGACTTAAAACCTTCCACGTAATATAACTTTTGATTTGGAAACTTGTCGTCACGGGCAAACACAAAGAAAAAAATAAATAACACTTAAAAAAAGAACGAAGCAACATTAAGAATTAGCCTCTCATTAAAAGCTAGTCATAAATTGTGATCGTATTTCCTGGTACAGAGCATAAAGTCAAGAGTTATGTCTGATTTACCAACGAATGTGACAAAATGTTCGTAAAAATCTACGATTTTCCCCTCTTTTTATACTTCCTATTCACTAATGACCACATTTTTATATCGCGATGGGATATCACATAACACCACCGATTACATGACAAAAATTCTCAACGGCGAAAAAAAAATTGGAGTATAAAATATTAAATCTGGTTATATGTATGTTTCCCAACTTTTTATCTTCCCTTTTTTTTTTTTTTTTTTTTGTCTTAAATAATATTTTTGACAGTTTGACTTGAATCATTTTATGTATTTTCTGTTTAAAAAGCAATTTACTGTTTCATTTCATCTGTTCACTTTTGTCAAACAATATATCAATCCTTTAATTAGATAATTTATTTGTCATGAATGCGCGTGCTGACAAAAGGCGTTAAAATCGTAAAATTTCTGTTCAAACTTATACTGCGCAAATTTCAAAACTGTGTTTATTTACATTTCTTTCTAAATTGTATTTATTTACAAAACTGTATTTTTTTTCTTAACATTTCTTTTATTATTTAATATAGCAAATTTCTCAAGCCTATTATTAAACACTAAACGAAAACTATTAAAATTTTATACAGTGGATGACTAAGTGCTGTATAGAGAATTCTATCAATTGGTTAACGGATTAAATATCATGGTTAAAGATAACTCATATTTGTGGTTAAATTTTATCGCCATACCAGTGGAGGTATATTGGGTGTTAAAAATTTTTCAACTAGAAAACACCATTAAAAACTGTATATATTTGGATGAGTAAGGAACATGAAATAAGATCAGTTCCCTTACTCAAATATTATTTGCTACTCGAAGCCATGAGAGACATACTTGCAATTGATGGTCAAATTTTCAAATGCTGTCCGCTATAAATAACGTCTAACGTCAAAGTGGAAATAAGAACTATCATCAAGCTTTTACGTCATACTTGGATACATTAATTATATAAACAAAGTGAGCAAAAATTTTATTTCCTTTAGTTAAAGTTTCTTAAGATATTTTCCAAAATGCACTCCATTTTCAAAGTGATATATGTTGAAATGTCTACTATCATGGCAAAGTCTCCTCGGCACAACGTCTTAGCAACTTCTTTTTGGATTTGAAGAAACATTGCTCTCACAGCTTATAAAGCTCTTCAATTCCTTAAATGAACATGTCTTAAAGCGGGCATTAAATATTTATTGGATTACAATACTTTTTAATCGTGTAAGTCTTAGGCGTAAATAAACGTTGTGAAATGTCTAGTAAAAATTATGGGGTTATAGGTTAAACTTGAAATTTCTTCATGAATGTGTTAGCAACTTTTAAAATAAAGTATCAAATTAAAATTTTATCCACTGCATTCTTATTTTTATCAAATAGCTCAAACAATGAAAAGCTCTTTTATTGGTAGTCCATTTTTGTAGAAACAGATATTAACTGTGAGTTTTTATTAAGCTTTCTTTCTGGCATTTTACGTAATTTTTTGTGAATCGTTTGCACTTATACAAAATTTTAAGTTAAAGTAGTCAAGTGTCATGCTTATTAACTTAAACCTTCTAACTTAACTTAAACTTCGAGTTTAGAAGAATTTCTAAAAGTGTTAGATACATTTGTTATTGTTGCATATATTAATGAGGAATCAGTTACTGCATTGATTATAAGAAAAAATACGCTTAATTGTTAAATGAGAAAAACTCAGAGTGAAAAGCTAATGTGAAAGAAAGTCAAGAACTGGAATTATTCGTGGTTTCTTCCTCGGGTTATGAGTATACGACCCCCCCCCTACAAATCTATAGCAGAGTTAATTTCTGTGATATAGATATAGAAGATTTAAGCAATTGAGCAAATAATTTTGATTTCTTTGATATTAGTTGCAGGTAGGAATCACTATTATGAATAGTATTACAAAATCTAAATGAAGAAATGTAGAAAATCATTTTTTAGTTTAATTTTGCATTCGATAAAATCGAGAATTAAAAACCAGTTCTATCTGAATTTTTGATGGATCAATGTTTATTGAATTCAAATTTATGTAAAAATAATTATATGTTCTCTTATATATGAATTAGTATTTAACAGAAATCTTTATTTAACATTAAAATATCTATCAAAAATATAATCACTGTATTATCAATTTCATTAAACAAAAATTCTATAAAATTTGAAAGGTTATTACGATTATTATTTGAAAGGTTAAGAATTAAAATTCATATATTTAAATAAATTCAAAAGAATTTTATTTAAATATATGAATTTTAATTCTCTTCGTCTAAGTTTTAACTTTGAAAATTTTTTGGATTATGTGTTAAAAGTTAATGTAGACTGTTTAAATTTCATATCATAGTTTGAAAATTCCTTACGTTTAAAATTTATTTCTTAAGTAATAAAGAGCTTGTGATGTATTAAATGTATGAAAATTTTCTATTATGAATGAATACAAGAAACACATTTATTAGTAAGCTAGGGTTATATATTTCAAAAACAGTTCCAAGATAATGTTAAATTTATACAAAAATGAAAAAAAAAAAAGAAAGTGCTTTTTGGATCATATATAATTTCTTAGCAAAAATTATTCCTGAAACACTGTGTGTAAAAATATTTTATATTAATGAGACTATAAAATAACTTCTAGTACAAAAACGCTCACATTAATATAAAATATATATTTACAATTTGTCATATAAGTATATATATAATGAACTCCATATTCTCTTTACCATAAGAAAAATTAAATGGGAACAAAATTGTTTAAAGAAAGTATTTAAACACAACCGAAACGTTGATTAATTGATTGAAAATTGAGTGCAAAATGTATATAATCTTATATTCAAAAATATAAAACAGAGAAATTTTGAAACATTTTGCACGTTAAGATTTAGATAAGTGATTTATCATATTCCATGTTTTCTAATAATCCTTAATGATAGTTTATATTTTATTAACAGTTAGCTTCCTTAATACGTAGCAAATAAATTAGTCTTTAAAATATGCCATATCGGTTAAAGTTTTAGAGTCTACACTTTTTTACTAATTACGCGTATTAGAAACCTTAAAAACGGTATTATATGCCTTTTTTTATTTTTTTCAAAAAAAAAAATTATTTTTGAGTAAATTTTTTTTTTTCAAATATTTTAAAAATATTAAAAAAGCACACTTCAAGACTAAATGTTTACAATAAATCAACACTTTTATTTCATGTAAATTAATTTATAATTTTCCGTGTAATTGTGAAAGTGAATATTTTCAACTGCTCTTTCTAAAATGTTATGATATTAAATTGTTTTATTTTTTTAAATAAATTTTCTTTTTAGTCTTTCTTCTCTTCTTTTAAGGAAAGTGAATCTCCTTAATTATAAAACTAAAAATTCTTATATTTATAAAGAGAATTAATCAACAAATAAGTTAATGAATTTCTTCATCAACAAAAGTTAAAGAAATTACGTTTTTATGTCTTTATCTATATCATATTATTAAAATAAATAAATTATTAGTAATGAACTATTCATATTTGCTTTATTTAAAATTGTCTACAAAAATTTTGCTTAGTCAAAAAAATGTTCTGAGATTCTGTATAGAGGTAAATGTTTACGAATAATATTAAAATATACCCAATGTTTAATATGCTCTATAATTTATTTAAATTAACGTATGTTTTAACATTTATTTAATTTTAATTAATATTTAAATTTCATAATTTAGTTTGATTCATAAATTCAAAGTAATTGTGTGGAAAATAGAAGTGTGAAATATTTAACTTTATTTATTCGAACAAAATCCAAACAACTCAAAATGCCTTTGTTATCTTACACATCTTACATATCCTTCTAATGCAAATATGATTTTTATTTGTAATTGATATCTTAAAATAATATTTCTGAATTCTTCCGATAGTTAATATACGAATGAATTCGTATATTAACTATCGGATGTACCGATGTATGAGGATGACTGTTTTTAAGTAATCGATATCTCCCAAACCAGTTCTGCTTTAATATGTATAATTATATTTCCTGTTAGTTCTAAACATTTCACATTTATACATCTTTGGGTAGAAGGGAAATATAATCATCTATACTACATGGGTATAAAAAAATTACATTTTTCAACACTTGGCATTCACTTAAAATTTGATTATTTATAAAATTTGTGCTTAATAAGATTTACACTCTTTAAAATGCTATTTACTTCACAAAGACGCTTTTTTGAAAAATCCTATTGCTTATTTTAAAATAATAAAAAGCACCTAAAGAAGCGTGTAATCATTTTAAAGTAAATAAAACATAAATCTTTATCTTCATTTTTTTTTTCAGTGTATTAGAGCTGCATTTTTTTCTTGCGTATTTTTCACACTCTGGCTCTAAAGCTTGATATGAAGAATAAATAAACAAACCTTTCATATCACATCAAGGTCCAATTCTTGAAATTAGAGTGAATGAAGATAGAAGAAATACCTTTATTTATCATTTCTTATGTCATTACAGTCACACAATTACGTATCAGTTGTTCTATTACTATGGTTTTTTTTATATATCAGTTCTATAATGTCATAATATTCATTGTTGTAATCATTAACTCAATACTATGTGTGATAGAGATTGCGAAAATTATCCATAGTATGAACTAAATAGGGAAAGAATAATACCCTTTTATAATGAATCATCTTTTGGGATTCTAAATACATTTATAGTAAACAAATAATAGCAATATAATATCATAATACAAGCTCAATTAGGCTCGCATTTAAAACAGGAACTTGCGGTATTACTTTTATCTGGTCCAGTTTTCTCCAAAAATATCAAATATATTTCATCTGTATCATCAACTTTATTCAAGATAAATACTTAATGCAGAAAAGTTTTCAGCGATTGTTTTAAAATGTGGAAAATGAGGATGGAGCTTTTTTTTAAATTGTTTTGCAAAAAAACTCAACAATTCCTATATGAGCCCAAATATCAAATAAGTTGAAATTCAGTTTGATTTTAATGCATGATTTTCCTGAAATTATATCTAGGATTTCACAATCTGTCTCCAATGTATTTTTATTGATAAAATTTTTTTTAAAATATTTAGGAAAAAACTCGTGCAAATCAGGAATTATAAATACACTACTGGCCATTAAAATTGCTACACCAGGAAGAAATGCAGATAACAAAAGGATATTTATTGGAAAAATATATTATACTAGAAATAACAAGTGATTAAATTTTCAAAAAATATATATTTGGCTGGATACATCCTGAGAAATCAGTACTCAAAATAACCACCTCTGGCAGTAATAACAGCAGTTATACGCCTGGGCATTGAGTCAAACAGAGAATGGATTGCATGTACAGGTACAGATGCCCATGCAGCTTCAACACGATGCCACAGTTCATCAACCGTAGTGACTGGCGTTTGGTGACGAGCCAGTCGCTCGGCAACCATTGACCAGATGTTTTCTATTGGTGATAGATCTGGAGAACGTGCTGGCCAGGGTAACAGCCGAACATGTTTCGTATCAAGGAAGGTCCTTACAATACCGGCAACATGCGGTCGGGCATTATCCTGCTGAAACGTAAGGTTTCGTAGGGCTCGAATAAAGGGTAGAGCCACGGGTCTACCCTTTATTTCGATTTTTATTGAACAGTGCACGTTACATTTCTGTAATACCAGAAATGTAACGTGCACTGTTCAAAGCACCGTCAATGCGAACAAGAGGTGACCCAGACGTGTATCCAATGGCACCCCATACCATCACGCCAGGTGATGGGCCAGTATGACGATGGCGAATGCACGCTGCCAGTGTGCGTTCACCACGATGCCGCCAAATACAGATGCGACCATCATGATGCTGTACACAGAACCTGGATTCATCTGAAAAGATGACGTTTCGCCATTCGTGCGCCCAGGTTCGTCGTTGATCACACCATTGAAGGCGCTCTTGTCTATGACGCAGCGTCAAGGGAAGCCGCAGCCATGGTCTCCGAGCTGAGAGTCCATGCTGCTGCAAACGTCGTCGAACTCTTCGTGCAGACACTTGTTGTCTTCCAAACGACTCAGTTTCTTGACTCACGACTCGTGATGTGGTTGCACGATCCATTACGTCCATGCGGATAATATGCCTGTCTTCTCGGCTGCTAGTGATAGGTGGCCGGTGAGATCCCGCGTGGCGTTCCGTATTACCGTCCTGAACCCATCGATTCCCTATTCTAACTGCCATTGGATCTCGACCGACGCGAGCAGCAATACTGTGATAAGATAAACCGCAATCCCGGTACGCTACAATTCGACCTTTATCAAAGACAGAAACGTGCTGGTACGCATTTCTCCTTCTTACACGAGGCATCACAACAACTTTTCACCAGGCAACAACGTTCAAATGCAATTTGTGTATGAAGAACCGGATGAACAATTTCCTCATTTAAACACAATGTAGGTGTCGCTACTGGCGCCTGCTTTGTCTGAATGCGCTGAAAAGCTAATCATTTGCATATCACAACACCTTCTTCCTTTCGTATAAATTTCACGTTTGTAGCATGTCGCCTTCTTGGTGTAGCAATTTTAATGGCCAGTAGTTTATATAAAGTAAACATTGATGTATTGATTACGTCTCACAATGACATTAAATTCAGAAGCAGAGGTCTTCAAAATTAGCGTTGTTTTCGTTGCGATGATAATCCCTTTGAAAAAGTTTTAAACAATTTTACTCTGGACACTATTGAAAATATATATTTGTAAAAATTAAAAATTAGTGTAATATTCTTTTTTTCAAAAACAATTTCTAAATATCTACATAAATTATAGGATTCACAATCATTTGGGTATTTTTCAATGAAATTATTAAAAGCATTTTAAACCCACGAATAAAATTTTCACCATATTGTGACTGTTACACCGATAACAAACTCTGGTGGCTAGCTTTTCGGTGCTTTACCAGTTTTTATTTTTTTTTTATTTTTTAGGATTTCATTTATTTAAAGTTATTCATAAATTTGCTCAAGAGAAGGAATTATGATACAAAAAGCAAGAAGGTATAAGTTCTAATATATTTTTTTAATTATTTTACATTTTTACTCAAAAGTAGTTAACTATTTACTTATGAACCCCTTTAGAGTATCTTTCTTTTAAAATTTCACCACCTAAGAAGTAATATTCTACTATTAAAAATACACATTTTTGTGTATAAGAATGGCCATGTGACTCATTCATTTTATTAATTATTGTTTTAAATCAATTGAAGTTCTCTTCTTTAAGTTCCTCTTAAGGTCCCGAAAGGAGATAAAATGATTATTGAAAGCATAAATGCTTAATTATTCCACTTTAAAGCAAGAGTTTTGTTGTAAACTAAAATTTCATTATTAAGAGAATAATACTTTAATACGGACTCTCTTGATCTTTTTTACGCTGATAATTAACAGCATTTTGTAGAATAGGATTTATAGCAAATGAAAAAATGTTCATTCATAACTTAATATATGAAAAATAATAATTACTCTTTGACTCTATGCAAAAATATTTTGTATGACAAAAAATTAAGACTTTTATGTTTTTCTCTTACTTATATAATGCGTTCAGGCTTTTAATTATGCCAACAATCATGTTTGTAAACGAATTTTATTAAGCTAACTTTCTGTTATCGTTTTTAAAATTTAAAGCTCCAATTTTTTTTTTTTTTTTTTTTTTTTTTTTAATACGTACCCTCTTTTTTACTTTAGCAATGTGAATCAGGGTCTCGCGTTAATATAATAAAAATATCCTTCTTCTCTAATCGCATTATCTGCTTTCAGCTAAAAATTATTGACAGTCTTTTTACTTTTCTTGAGATATTATTGGAAATTTGTTGGGAAACGTGTAATATCAAGAACTTCGTAAAATCAGTTTTTTTAAAAAAAAAAAATATTTTTCGAAATGAATATTTTTTGATTGCTTAATAAGTAATGTATCTCAAAACTTAATCAAACAAATGATAAATTTAATAAAGTCTTAATTGATATTTCTTTTACAAATAGCACCACGTGGTTTAATTTGATTTGTTTTATTCATTATATATGAGCAATTGCAGAATGCAAAGCATATCAACTAGAAATAATGCATACTAATGTAGAATATTTTATTCATGATTTACAACCTTTTCAGTTAGTCATTTGTTGCGTAAGTACCCCAATATGTTTCATTATAGGAAAGATTATTGACACAAATGAATATTTTCGATTATAATTAAATGAAAATCATCTGTTCATAGCATTATCAAATCACTGGATATATAATAAGATTCAAATGCACACACAAATGTGTTCATAATAGGCAAAATCAATTCATTAATGGAAGCAAATTCTTAGAAATGACTATAAGCGCAGCTGTAGTGGACGTTGTCTTTCAAAGACTAAGTTCATATTTTCTTTTCCTGAGGCAGGTGTTGCTCAGCAATCTGTACCTTAAGGACAGAAAATCTTTTCGTTGCTGTATCGTGTTACATCAATTAATTGGGGTGACCGCCCAATTTTAATGTCGCGTATACATTACGATGTGTTTCTAATTTTCATAATTTGCGCATTAAGCAACTAAGCTCACAAGGCTGAAGTCATCTGAATGTCATTTAACCGAAGAGAAATAAAGAAAAAAATAAAGGATTTCAGTATGCTTCGATGAATAAAAATAGCTGAGGTTCGGCCATTAAAACTAGGATCGGCTCGGCACCATTTTTGGCGACACATCGGGGAGGTGTTACTTATTAGCCCATGATAAAAGAATAAATTAAGATCAAGCCAGATATTGTAATAAAATATGATATTTTGAAACAATGAGCGCATTAGTTAACAATTAAGCTGAGAATAATTTAGCTGGAAAGTGTCAGGCAGAGCGCTGTTGTAAGACGATGGGAGACGATAAATGTGCAATTACCATTCTCTCTCTCTCTTTCATGTATTTATTTCCCTTGTTCCTTAACCTCTAAAAGTGCGTGCTTCTTGTGATAGGGCAATCCTAAAGACTACGAAACAAATATTTCATCATCGAAAACTAGTTTTGCGAAGAAATGGAGAACATACATATACATAAATATTTTCATCGTGATATAAATAACGGTAAATTAACAAATCCCGGTACTAAAACCGTTTATATTATGATGACGTTAATTATCTATGATGAAATAACCAGTTACTGAATCATAACAAGTTATTCAAATGTAATATTTATAAATTTGAATTATGATTATTATATAAGAATATATATATTATACTATGCAATCAACATATAAAATGGGAACTTTACGAATGATAAAGTATATTTTGTCCATTTATGTGATTGATCTTTGCACTTTATCCAAAATTTTAATAAATTAACCAGCTAATTAGTAAAAATTACACTACCTTTTAGAAAAGCTTCACACATTTGATTTTGTCAAAATAATGTGCGGTTTAAGTAGATGCAAATACATATAGCTTGGAAAAGCTTTTTGCTCGTTGATACTGGAAATAAATTGCAAAATCACTAGTATTTCTAGTGAGATGGAATGTATGCTGTTTCTGCTGCTTTCAGTCAATGATTACAATATCTAGTGAATACTTCAGCGTGTTTTGTGTTTACCAATCGGATTCATGTACAAATGTGTACATAGGGATTATACACTATCTTAAAGGGCCGTAGTAGCCTACTGGTTTGGGCAGAAATCTTCTGTCCAGAGTTTGCTTTCTAATGCCGCCATAGACCCAGCGAGTACATGAGATATACGAGCGCGTTGAATCTGTGGAATCGAAAGATTTGTAGTCGTTTGTTGAGAAGTTAACATGGGTGCAATGATGTGGAAAAAATTTCTGCCTCTTCTAGATCAAAGTCAAAAGTGAGGAAATGGATCCTCACGTGGTGCCATCTATCGGATGAGTCTTAGAGCAAAGATGTAATTTCATTTTCTTGGTGCTCTGATTAAAAAGCAGAAAAACGCATCATTCTGACTTAATTTCGCATAGCCGTCGTCTAGCGAGCTTGGCTTGTCCAAGTGTCGTAAGTAACATGAACAGCAGTATCCTATAACACATTAAATGCAATCTCAGACTTGATTAAACTATTTATGTTATACTTTGGTTTATAAAATAAAAAAACTTGATTTTATAAACAAATGTATAACGTAAATAAACTTGGTTTATAAAATAAAAAAACTTGAAGATTTTTTTAATTGAATTCATAAATATCAAGTAGTAAATTTAAAAAAAAAATATTTTGCTAATGCTGCGTTTATATTTAAAAGAAAAGTTTCCTAATGGATGCATTTTTAAAGTATTTTACAGTCAACTAAGGAATTGTATTATTTTGACTTGCAAAAGAATTAGAATATCGCTTAAAAATGTATTCCTTCAACTTTTTAATATAATATTTACTAGAAAAATAACGCAAACAATATGTTTATTGTTAACAAATGGAATCAAATTTTCATCATGATTTTTTTTATCATTGCAACACGCCAAATAAATATTTAACAAGCATCCAACTCAAATTTAGAATTTTTTTGAAAAATGTTAAAATAACTAAGAGTTAAAAAGGATGATTCTTTATGAAAATTATCCCTTTTTGGCATTGACTCTCATCTTTATTGATGAGTTATAATTTTTCTATCGGACAACTGATATCGATGATACGGCGCCAACGCTTAAAGGGATCATCGATTATCTTAACTCATTTTGATGCCTCGCTGATAAATGGATCACCCGACTGCACCTCACTAAATTGATGAAGGCAGCGATAGGGGACTTAATTATTTCCTTGAATTAAACTTTCATGTCCGGACATAGTTGCATTTTCGGGTTATATAAATCTTGTCATAGTCGAGTTAATTTGAAGTGATCGAAAATGAAATGTTTACATCTGCAGAATATCTCTCTGGAAAATTTAACGCGAGTATCTTTGTGGCTTAATAGACTCCATTACATAATTGTTCCAAACTGCAACTTTTCTTTAAACTTGCCGCTTGCTTTATTAAGCTTGTGATGATAGAACAAACTTCACTGATTCAACAATAATGTTTGGTTTTTTTTTTATAAACAGTACTTGAAAATGTAGTTAAATTTTAGGTTTATATAATCGAAACTTGTTATATAATTTTCCTGACATCGCATTGCTTTTGAATCTTAGCTGTAAGTGGATTGGCTTGAATGAGGATTTATATGCTTTTGAAATTAAGCGACTGTTTTTCTTTTCAGGTGTTTTGCGTCAAATGTTGTTACATTATATCGCCCAAGAAAGCTCACTTCAAATATGTAGATTATTCGTCCCATACCTAAATGTATAACATAATAATTAAAATTCATCAACATTATGATCATTATGAGTGGTTGCTCGTCAGTATTCAATAAGGAAGTCTTCAATTTCCTAACTGGAGTAATATCCATCAGTGTTAGTTTTTCACCTTTAAAATTGTATATAACCAATATAACTTATGAAACCAAAATATATTGTAAGATAACCTTCCACACACTACCAAAGCAGCTGCCACTTCATTTTGTACTTGAAGGATATTACGATTTTTAAGATAAAGGAATTTATATAATTATCTTTACATTTCCCATCTAGCAAGAATCAAATTAATAGCCTTCGAAAAAATTGAAAATGAACAATTGTAATTTACAAAATTATACTCATCTATAAATATGTTAACTGAATACGTTGAATAACAGGATTTTGATAGATTAATTTAAGACATTGTTGTATCAATCAATCAACAATGGTGCTACAACTCTGTGTCGGTCCTGGATTTCTCAATGAGCTTATTCCATCTTGGCCTGTACTCAGCAGCATTTTTCCAATTAGATGTTCCAATAGTGTTAAAGTCCCTATCAAGACGATTAATCCATCTGATTTTGGGCCTACCTCTGGAACGCTTTCCATTGGCCTTACAAGAAAGATTTTTTAGGGGTGCGTTCAGTTGGCATACGAATAACACGGCCAGCTCATCTCATCCTTTGTATTTTAATGTATTTGACAACATCTTAAAACTTTTGTATAATTCATGGTTATACCTTCTACGCCATACCCCATCTGTCTCCACTCCACCATGGATGCTTCTCAAAATTTTCCTTTCAAAAATAGCCAAACGGCATTCATGTTTCTGTGTCATGGCCCAAGTCTCTGAAGCATAAGTTAAAATGGGTCTAATAATAATTTTATATAGTAAAATTTTTGTCAGACATTGTTGTATACTTAATATAATATTATATGTTCTTTGACATCAGACTTATTTTTTAAAAAAAAAAAAAATCTGTTTTAGATTATATCTTACAAAAACTGAAAATATGTCGGATAATTTTTATGGGATAGATGAACTTTTGTTTTTCATCAAATCGGTTACGCTGTGTTAAATTTTTACTTAAAAAGTTTGTAAACATGCTGAAAAATAATCTTTAATATTAAGATTTTTCTTAGCCTTTTCATTCTTACAAAGAAATGCTCTTAGAAATTTCTGGAAGGTACTACTTTATAGCTGCTAATAAAGATATCCTCATATACATCAAACATTAAATTTACTGTTTGTTTCGAGAACTTAAGTTTTAATTTAATAATGTGCTTCATTTGCGTTGAACAACAAATAAACATAAAAATTACAGTTCTATGCACAGAAATTCCATGGTTTGATGTTTATTACCAGTGACAAGAGATTTATGCTGATGGAACTAAGCAATTATCTTCCATTTTTTTAGAAAAAAATTTTCTGAGAAGAATTGTTAGCGAAATCTTATATCATCTGTTCTGCAGAGCGAGTACTTCCTTCGAACAAAAACTGCTGATCATGAAATAACATCGCCTTCGTTCCATCCGGCAACGAACATCGTCTTCAGAGCTCTATCGCCTGTTCAAACAAAGACGATTTTGTTTGTTTCGGCACCTAATTTTGTCAGAATACCTAAGGGAACGAACAGTGTCATCGTTGTCAACAGCTTTACCTATAGGGATAAGAGAAGAGCCAAAGAACGCGTCCTATTCTCTGATGTAGAGTTTATACTAGTTGTAGATCTCATTCTATACGAACGAAAATTCGAGTGACATATTTATTCTTAGCAGTCATTGACATTTTTCAAATCATTTGGAATGTTATATATTTTAAACTCTAATGAGTTTAAAATATATAACATTCCAAATGATTTAAATTCATTTTCTTCTATTTTCCAATTATTCCATTTTTAAACAAATATAGTTCTTTAAAGATACAAATCCAAAATTATTTTCAGTACAAAATGTCTATCGAGATCAGATTTGATTTTAAAATCAAGATTGTCTTTCCAGATCTTGAACTTTTTTTTTATTTTCTCATTTGTAGTATTTTTCTAATCAACTTTTTTTTAAATTTTCTCCATAAGTGAAAAGAAACGACAAATCGACACAATTTCTTACAAATATTATGAATTAATAGTAAAAACTACAAACTCAATTATATCTCAAAAAATATGTAAACTTCTGGCATCCACTAATAAAAAATTATATAAAAATTTATTAGCTATGCAAAATTCCACCTTAAAATTTGTGTTAAATAATAAATACCTGTTTCCATGTTAAATAAATGCTTTTAACTACAAATAATATAATGTATTCATGTAATAAATATGTAATACCCATATATAAGTCTACTTATGTAACTATGTTGGTCATGAGAAAGTAGTTGCTTAGGAAGCAACTAGAAATTTTATTCACCCTTTTATGGTACATCCGAAAATTCTTCCCCCTAATTGTACCAAGTCGAGAGGTCCAACTTATGAATCAAGTAGGGCATATGGTTTTGAATGGGAGGGGGAGAATGCTTCAGAGCAATACATTCCATTCTATATCCCCACTAAAAGACCGAATAACATTCGATGAAGCCCTCTTCGGAATTCTATCGAACTCCTGCTGAGGGTTCTTCAGAGTCGACAGTTTTTCTATTCATTGCCACAAAAGCTTGGAGAACAGTTGACAATGGTCGTTGGCCTGCTTTTATTCGTCGGATAAAAAGCCGTCAATATTTCAGGATGTTTATGACGACGCAGCAGTACAAGATGCCACCATCCACAAATCCGTCTGGTTCTTGTACGACCTGGAACAAGAGTGGCAACAAGCTATTGTTCGATGCTGGAAGACGATCGTAAACAAGAAGTCTTACCACCTGCTCGTTCCCACGATTGTAAGAGATAATAGAGTTAGATATCTTATCAAAAACTCTCTTTTTTATTCTATCTTATAATCCTATTTGATAATATCCAAAACAAGCTGTTCATTGATTTTCTGTAAAAGCAATTAAAATCCCATCTATTGACGTTTATGTAATCTTTGCTTGTATCTGACAGTCCATGGAATCAGAATCTTAACAATCCATGTGAAACGTTCTGTATCAGTTTCTATTGTCTCTATTATTTGAGGTTATTATAATTATAATCTGGATGAAGGATTTTTATATCAATATTTTTTTTCTTTTCTATTGGTTACTTTACAATGATTTTGATCCTCTATTTTTTATTGTGGATTGCTTTCATATTATCATGAATAGCTTTACAAAATATCTTAAACAAGTAATTAAGCTGTTCTTTTTAA
This sequence comes from Latrodectus elegans, assembly GCA_030067965.1. Lineage (NCBI taxonomy): Eukaryota > Metazoa > Arthropoda > Arachnida > Araneae > Theridiidae > Latrodectus > Latrodectus elegans. The sequence continues at coordinate 85,898,922 of CM057819.1, forward strand.
ATATCACCAATTTTTTTTTCTTATAATTTAGCATTATAAAAATTTGTGATTTTAATTTTCTCACATCGAAAATGAAATTTTGAACATTTATAATTATAATGGTTATTTTTATAATTTTGTACTATAAATTGGTTTTATTGTGGACTAAAATAAAAAAAAGGACTGAACAAAAATTAACAGTCTCTCTAGATAATTAAATAGATCCAACTTAAATTTTCCTTTCATGAGAAATATATCTATAAATATATCTATTTATAATTGTCTCATTGGTATTTTTCATCGTTTCGAATTACAAAAGTATTTTATGATTGTTATGTTTATTAATGTTCTTATTTTATCACTTAAAGTATCAATATTAAATATAATTTAAAAATAGGAAAAGTAAATTATTCTTATCCCATTCCGCAATAAATATTGAAGATGGTAAATATTTTTTGTTAAATTATTTCATAGACTCTTTAAACCTACGGTTAAAATTTTCAAAGTGACACAAAAATAATCTTTAGTTTAAGTTTCTGCAATTTATGATATTATCTATAAAAATCTTATAAGTCTCTTCAATAAATAGATTATATCAATGACTTTGATTTCGTCAGAGTATTGGGTTAATTTTATGTAAGTTTTACTTCTGTTTCGCGCTGAGACAAATGATTCCAAATTGACGTCATCGATGATTAAACTTTTCACCTCCAGATATTTCAGCCGTCAACTGCAATCATTGCTCATCATTCAAAAATGAGCCTACAGTAAAACAAATATTTACACTGAAATTCTTTTTATTTTATTTACATTTGCATAAGTCAGATTAGAATTTGTCACCATTAAGTTATTGTGACAAAAACTTTAACCTTTCTTTTCTTATTGTATTAAAAAATAAATACAGATATTTTTTACATCAACGTTAATTTGTATTAAAAATTAACGTTGATCGTGCATTGCTGATTTTATTTACAACTGTTCTTACAAAAAAGTGAGTGATACTTTGCATCAAGTATAGGGTTAAAGTTATAGATAAATCTCCATTGTATAGTATAATATTTTTTTCAATTAAATAAAAAAGAATTTCTAATTGAAATTGCGATATGGGTAAAAAAAAAAAAAAAAAATTATGATTTTTCAATACATACAGCTAAATATTATTAACTTCAGGTTGCACTGAGTTTCAGATTAGTCTAAAAACGGTTCAATATATTATGCCATCAAAGATATAAATTAAAATGCAATCGAATCGTTTGCGCGTTTGCTGCATGATAAATCTTTATTCCGGCGTCGATGTCATTAAGGACGAGCCACAAATTTAAATTGTGAATCACTGGCGAGGCATGACTGTACATCATGATGGAGGGTTATTTTAGGGAAATATATACCGTTTGTTTTTCCCTCCGTCTGTTACACAGGAGCTACTGTTCATTCACTATTTTGGAATGAAGATTTATTGCCGATCAAAAGACAAGATGTCGTGCACTAAAAAACAATGAATTTACTTCTGTGATTCACAGTGTTTCACTGGAAAAAAATTCTCCACGAGCACAGGAAGAAATTTTTCCCTTGTTCCCTTGTGTCTTTTCAGTACGAAAATACAATTCTCAAAATTGTAAATGTGGTGTAAACTTAGTTTAGCTTCATAAATCGAAACAAATTAAGCTATTTTTAATAGTTTATATTTTAAAAGCAATCTTTGTTATATATTTAGAAGCAAAAATCTCTTTCTTCGGACCTATACTGACGTACAAATGTAAAATTAAATAAAATTTGACTTTCTGAATCAAAATTTAAAATAGTAAATTTAAGAATTTCTTATGCATATTTTTCATCCCATAGACGATGCGCTATATAAAAATGAATTAAGTGTAACCTTAATAATTTTTTTAATTATTACTGGCAAACTTAAGCATTTCAGTACAAGTAAATTATATTTTTCAAGATCACATCATCTATATTCAGATTGGGTTCATGGACCCCATAGTCCATTTCTATAAGCAACCTAATTATAATTAATTATACTGAAAAACGTAAAATTCAATATTTGACTTATTAAATACATTAATTAATTCATTCATAAAATAATTGTTTACAAAAAATTCGGAAGAATTAATTCAAACTATGAATTATTAATTTAGTAAAAGAATTCAATTTAAAGAATGTGAAAAAATAAACTAAAAACTAATTTTGTTTTTAAAGTAATTTCGAAAACAATCGCTATAAAATCGAATAATAAATCCACATCAATTCATTTTAATGAATGTCGAATCTTTGGTACTCAGCGTCTTAACGAGTATTTTATTCGAAACGAATGAGAAGAGGCATTAGATTATTCCAAACAAAATGTCGGTATATGGGAAAGCAGCTAACGCGAAACTATCAGATCTAAAATTGGTTTTTAATTTAGTAATAGACAATTAAGAGTATGTAAAATGTTTTTATGAAATCACATATTTTTGATGCGAAATGATCAGAAACCTAGAATTTGAAAATTGGCGATGCATTATTTTATACAATTATTGTTAGTTAATGAAATACGGTATGAATATAAAATTAAAGTAAAGAAAATTATCGATTTAATCAGAAATTTATTAATATTTATGTATGATAATTTATTTTAATAAAAATAAAAATTTATGTCTTTAAATCTAGCAAAATATTCCGTAAATTTTAAAAATATCAATACAAATATATTAACAAAAGAAAGAGATTTATTTACATCAGTTTAAAAGAAAAGAATTGAGCTGAGCACTGTATAAACTTTGAAAATACATCTACAAAATGTGTGAGTAATATTCTGGAATGTGTAATAAATGTTTTTAATGCTAAATGAATGTGGCAACGACTCCGTTCGGATTTTTCGTTTTCTTTTTTGTAAATACGTATGCAGTTAGGATTAAAATTTAAAAATCAAAATTAAAGAAGTGAATAGTATATAAAACTAAATTGCAGTTGGCACATGAATTTAAATTAATTGACATGATAATAAAAATTTTATGTAAAACAGTCACGAATGTCAACCGGAAGAACTATGAATAATTTTGCTGACTTCTCAAAATCCTTAGTTAGATTGACCTTTCGATTAAATAGGTCAGCTTTAATGTATTTAATCAAAATAGCCTAAATCAGTTAAATTGAACTTAGAATTGCACGATCCCCTATAAAAAAAATACTTAAGATTCTGAAATAATAAATATTTTCTCTTTTTATGTGTGGCATCTACTTTGCATTAGTTTCCAATTATTCTTTTTCGAATATCGCTCCTTATGAGACTTTTTTCTCGAAAAGGAATCTTGATGGCTAAATTCAAAGCAGACGAGAAACACGCAGGTCACGAAATATTCAAAATAAGTATCGTCTGCTTTGGGTTTTTATTTCTTGTTCATTCGGCAGGTATCTGGCAGAGGCGCCGAAAGAAACGTCAGCAATTAGACTCCGACAGCGAATTACGGAGGGGTCCTAGAATACATGGGGTCATAAAAATTCACTCCATTGAATGTGCTGTTCCGGAAAAAATAAAAACAAGCGAAACGTCTATGCTTTTCACACTTCCGCTTCGCCTACCAGGCCTATTCAGTTTGATAAATGGAAGTAAATTTGAGTAAGTTTCACCAGGGACCATAATAGCTCCTAACCGTTGCGAATTACAGGTCAGCCTGGAGTTCAAGTGACTGCATTTAAAAAACGATTCTCTCGAATTAACTTCTGTTGTAGGCATCGATAATTTTAAAATTTTAACAAAATGTTTATAACTCATATTATTTATTCATACTTAATTCCTTAACACTTTATCATTTCGAAACTTTGCAAGCATATATAGATGTATGTATAATATTCCCTCCAATAAATGAGAAACGAACATTCGATTATCGAAAGTTCATTTTGATAGCGGTGATTAATATATTTGAGCATATAGTATGTCAATTATTTACTTGCCATATTGACGAAGAGTGATACTAGAACTAGAATATATAAGTACATTTATGAAAATTTATCACCCTATAATGAAAGAGCTATAAAAGAGACACAGATTCAATTTTTCTTGCGATAACTTTTTTTCTCTTTCGTAATAAAGCGACTGAAAATTAATTAATGCTTTGGATTACTTAATAATTGAACTAAAAAACTTTCTAATAGGAACATTCTTAACTGTAATAGAACAATAAATAATGTTCTATAGTAGAAACACTAAAAATCAAAAACACTTTCTTTTGTCATCTAAACAAGTTATATTATTTACCAATAAGTATTTGGGCACTTATGCAAATGAGGATATCAGCAGTCCTGATCTACATCTGAGCTTTGTAACTTCGAGTTGGCGTAATTGTCAAATAATAATATTTTTTCTCACTTTCGCGAATGAAACACAGTTAATCTTTTTGCTTATGAATTCTAGTAATCATAGATACTGAAATAGTTATAATTTTTATGGGATATGTATAAAACTACTTTCCACATATTTTTGTTATTGATGAAAAGAATAAGGAAAAAAATAAAGTTCTCAAAAATTACTTTTATATTAAAAATGTGGAAAAAAATTCTTCTGGTAAATAGAATATGTGTATATATAATATAAATATCAATAAAACAAGTTATTAATTAATTTTCATTTTAAATATGTTCTATTAATAAAAGCCTGATTTTTAGTTTATTTCACTTAGTTTATCTCATAACTTGATACAAATTCTTTAGGAATTCTTTTCTATTAATAGTTTTTATTTGATATATCAATTCGAGGTTATAATTTTTTTTTTCTTAAATTTGTGCTTATTTGGGTAATACTGTTGGTAAATTAGTTTGAGCACATTTTGAAAATTCAAAAATTTGCTTCTTAACTTTTAATGACAACAGTAGGTTGTGAAGTCTCCTTAATTCCAAGAAATACTTTTTAAGAAATAACAAATAATGGTTCAAGAAAAAGCACAAGAAAATGCTTATTTCAATTATTTTAATTTTATTTCTAATTAAAAACATCATCGGTCATTTATCATGCACTCTCCATGAAGCAACAGTTCAAATTTTCTTTCTTATAACTTTTACCTAAGCGAGAGTTGCCTTAGAAATATACTTAATAATAATAAATCTATTATCTTTATATATATATATATATATATATATATATATATATATATATATATATATATATATATATATATATATATATATATATATATATATATATATATATTTATATATATATATATATATATATATATATATATATATATATATATATATATATATAACAATTACGATTAATTCTTTTCTTTTCATTAAATATCACTGCAAAATTGCTGATGTTAATTTTGAGTAAGATTTCTGGAGAGTTTCCAGAAAACTGAAATAGGATATTAGATACAAATCAATATTAATGCCTTTATATTATTTGAAACCACATTAGGTATAGAATAAATAGACCACATTCCGTGTGGACATTTGAGTTTCAGTCAAGCATAACGAACATGGTTTTTATTAGAGTAATAAATATTCTCACAAAAGCTAAACAAATAAAAATTTGAGCACATAAAATTAAATTGCTAGCATCTTTAAAATTACGATTATAGCAGAAAGATATTTTCCCCGTATGTTGTCGTTTTTACTTGACTGGCTTATAAAAGTAAACAAATATGTCCCAACTCCAACGGAGTATAAAAACAATTTTAACCATTCTAAGAAATTTACTACAGTATAAATATTCCAAATTCTGACCATGAAATGGCATAAAACTAATAAATTAATTGCCGAGAATAAAAAAAAATGCAGATCTATTGTAAACGTTAGTTTTTATAGCTGGCATATTAGGTAATAAATAGTTCCTTAAAAAAAGAGGGAATTGTTAGCAATGAAAATTTGTCAACAAATGTGACAATATGAGCCATTAGGTTTACCTTCTTTTACGTCATTCTTCCCCCTAAATATTAGCCCAATGTGCTAAGTGCTTAGATTTTTACTGGCAGATTTTTATCATTCGTATCGTTTTATCTTCGTCTAGTCAGGGGGTAAATCATTTGATATAGTGGATCATCATAGATGACTTTAAAGATACCTGCGAAGACCACCTACGAAAACTAATAAAGCCGCGATTTTCCGCTGGTCCTAAGTCTCATGTTGTTCCTGTCACCGCTGATTAGGGGCACAAAACGACCGACATTTTTTTTTAACCCCGCCAAGATTCACGTCGGCAAAATGCATTGCCCAGGTCACCTGTTCCGGGCTAGCATAGACATAGAGGAACGTGCCAGTCTTTCCGTTCGCATTCCGACAATTTGCCAGACACTTTTTCACTTTTCCACTCCCCCTGTTCCTTTCTAGGCTTCTTTCCCTACCCCAACACTCGTTCATAATCTTGAAAAACGAAAAGGGACACGCGCAGTCGCATCTGCTACTCATACGTCAGGCGGCGATATCGTCACTGTAAGTTCGAAAGACTCGTCACCCCTCACTTGGTGTGTCACAAAATGCTTCTTTTTCTCTCGTTTCTTTGCATCCTCTGCTTGCATCATCGCTTATTCCGTTTTCGATAAATATCAGATTATATCATTTAGAAAAGGCATTGCAAATTTCTTGGAGTAGATGTGACCATTTTTTTTATGACTTTTTAAAATAAAAATAAGGGTTTTATGTAAGATTTCAAAACGAAACCATTGTTACACATTTTTAAATATTTCTAAAATAAATTTACGTACATTAGATAAAATATTTATCAAGCAATTAAAAAACAAAAACATTATAATAAGTAACGATAATTTACTAAACATATAATCTTCGCTTACTTTTTCCACGTGGAAGTAATATCCGAAATTAATTCATCTTAACTAAATAGAAAATTATAATAAAACCAATTGGTTTATATATTTTATGTAAATCATCGTTTTCGTTTAAAACACAAAATTACCGATCGTTTGAAAATTGATATCCTCGCACTCAGATCGATTTTACTTTTCTATTAATACATGTTAGTTTGCAATGCTTATTTTCTGTCAAATAGAAAATTTAAAAAAAAATTACTTTAAATTCTTATTGCATAGATTTTTATGCTGAAAAATCGAGAGAATAATATGAAATAACTGAGAAAAGGTAGTACAACAAAAGATTTTCCTAACAAAATTTTGCTTTATATAAATGAAATATTTTATCATTACATAACTCAAAATGAAATTGGAATATAATATAACTTCATAACTTTTGAAAAATGCATGAATGCAAAATTGGATAAGCTGCTCTTGATTGAGTTTTTGTTGTTTGCATAAAACTTTGTTATACATTTTTCACATCAATTTTAATCAAGCTCAGTTGTTAACTCATTAAAAAGTATATGTATAGCTCGGATTTTGAAAATATATTCAAAATAAGATAAATCATTAATTGTTAACTGTAAATTAAATAAATTATTAATTGAAATGCAAGGTAGAGATTGTCAAATTTTTATTTACAATTAAAACATTCGGTTGTCGTCCATTCGTTGAATGGTTATCAATCCTGACTCCTAAGCTGTTGGTCTCTGGTTCGAATCTCGATTAGGGTATGGATGTTTCTTTCTTTGTGTTTCCGTTTCCTTATTTTGTCAAAAGAAGGCTTAAAATAAAATATTTCTTGCATTATTCTTTTAGTTTTGCTATTGTCGCATCATATTATTAAGTAAACAACCAATACTTTGGCATTTATTATAACGCAGTTAGTAAATGTGATACAATTATTCCACAAAATATATTTAAGGATATAATATCTAGATATCAGATTATAGTTTCTTGAAATTTAATCTTATTTAAATATATATGCTCAGTAAGGCCGTACGTTGAGTTACTTAGAAATTGTGCGAAATTTTTAACACAATTAAAAAATTAAACATTAATTAATCGCATCACCTTTACCTTTGCAATTTGATATCAAAAATCATGCATTAAAGAAATGAATATAATACTGATAATGTTAATTTGTCTTCTCCTCTGAAATCAGTTAAATTGTTCAGATAAATTTTACATCAATTAAATCAAATCTGTTTGTTATATAATTTTCTTTTGATGAAAATAATCTCTATCAAGCTTAATTTAGAAAAATATTTTACGTTGCAAAATACATTTAAGGAAAACTATATAATAACATCACTCAAAAATTTCATTTATTTTTCAAGATTTCATTATATATATCTCGGTCCAATATTTATAGGTGACAGTTTTAGATTTAACGTCACCTTTTGCCTCAATTCAAGGCGCCAACAGCACTATTCCTTTTAAGAGAGGGTTAAATGAAGTAATTTGCAACCACATACGCTCAACAGGTTTCGAGGTCATGTAAGATAGATTTCCAGAACTCTCACCTTGCTGGGTCAAGGGATATAATTTTCTTTTTTTTTTTTTTTTTATATTTTTTAATATAAATTAAGAAAAAAAAGTTCTAAGTTTTCGATTCCAGATGTGGTAATAAGAATGTGGACACTCTATGATAACTCTTGTTTCATCGGGGCTGCTGTTATAACGGTTATTTCAGGTAGTAGGCAATAGAGGATCTTTTGGAGGTGAAATATCTCCCAGGGTGGTCTTATCTTTGCGGTATACTTTTAATCCTCCACACCCAAATTCTAATACTCGCTTCTGTAATAACAGCACCTACCTCACCCCTTTTATTATTGTATAACTCCCACTTCCTGGTCTAGCAAATCTGTCTTCAGCAGTGACAACCTCCAAGGGAGTTTTCGATATTTCCAACCTATATTTGTGCTTCTAAACCTTACTTTCCACTTTTTTCGTTTATTTGTTCAATTCATACCTGTGCATAAAAGGTGCGATGATAGATATCTCCAGGAGACTGCCTTGCAGACCCGATTATTATTTTACGAAGAAGTAAATAAAAGAAATTATTAAATATATCATTTGTGAAAATAACAGAAAATTATTCTGATTTCTCAGAAATAACAGAAATGCGTGGGTGTGGGCAACCTTTTTATTTCAAAGAAAAGTCTACAAAATCTAGAGTTAAAAAATCTTTTTTTTTTCTTTTTACTAAGAAAAACTGATATAGTGATGAAACTAAAATCATGATTCAGACTTGTGCACATCTATTTCAAAATTCATATCCTGGAGCAGTTATAGATTAGATCACACACACAGTGAAGGTTTAATAGTCAACTACGCGTCATATTTAATTATTCACTATATTAAGATAAAAAGATCTGAGCTTTTTATTCTGAGTTTTTTTTTTATTTATTTAACCTCCAGACTAATTTTTAACAAAAAAAAGTATTTTTTTTTTGCGCAATTTACATTAAGAATAAAAAAGGAACTAGAAAAAATTTAAGATAAATTTACTGACATTTATTAAAAAAAAAACGGTAATTTATTGAAACAAATCTTGTTGAATAAACAAGAGTTTATTTAAACAAATATCGTAGAAAAAGGAGAGTTTATTAAAATATATATATATATATATTGGAGAAACAAGAATATATATTAAAGCTAATATTCATATGTTCCACCAATTCAATTTTTTTATACGTTTGTATTACATTAAGACAAATATGACTTAATATTATGTCTAATTATGAACTTAAAATTATTTAATTATCAAATGTAAATTTCAAACTAATCGAGAACATATAATACGAGTATAATATTAAATCGAAAATCATGATGAAGCAAGTAATAATTCGAAAATAAATCAAGAAATAGTTTGCATTTTTTGCATTCTTCTCTTAGTATATATTGAAATTAACACTTTTCCGATCATATCTAAAAATATACCAGTGTTTTTTTTTTTAATTTTTCATCAAAATGTCGCCTATGACTTATGAAGATTTGAAAATATACTTTGATGTAAATGTTCAAAATCTTCTTAATTTTATATTCAGAGTTTTATCGGATGATTTACTTTATTCTTGTTAATTTTTACATCTTGTTAATTTATTCTTATTTGATTGAACATCTAACAGTTAAACTCATAGCTTCTTTCACGCTGTTGTGAAAAATGACTTACAGGATAAAGTAATATTAAATTCGTGCATGCATCGTTTGCTGTATTTTTTTGATTAATGATATGATAAGAGAAACAGTAACTAAAATGTCAGTTTAATAAACGAAACGGAATGAGAAAATAAAACACTTTTAATTGAGTCGTCAAACAAGAAAACAATCGGACGACGATATCAAATGGTTATTGTAATCGGTGAAGAAGTCCAAGGATTTTTGGACCGACATTGCATATGTTCTCAAGGTCACAGTTGAATAAATTTACTTATTTGTCAAAAAATGGTGGAAGCAAACAAAGGACTATAAATTACTTTGTAATGATGGTGAGCAGAGACAGAATTATTCTAAATTTACAAAATAATGACTTGGGGTCTTTTTTCTTAGAACTCCAGTTTAACTGAACAGAATTATTTGTGCCTTTTGTTTGACTCGAAACCTATATTTGTTATGATATGCTGCAAGTAAGTAAATTTTTGCATTGCAATGTAGGAATTTCTGTTCTTAGAACATATCAAAACGTAAAAAATAAAAATAAATAATAATAATAATAATTCTATACAATTTGATGATCTTGTTTTCTGCGTCATATTCAAAATCACAAACACAATTTGTTCAAAATTGTTTTTGCACGATTGGGTCACTATTTGCCCCACTTTAAAAATTCCAAATGTGTTAAATCGTTGTACACTTACTCAAGAATAGTTAGCTTTTTCTTGTTTCATTAATTTAGATCTGTCAAGTTTCCAATATAAATATAGGAAATGTCTTGCAAGTATTTTCGATTATAAGCTGTATCGATGCAAATATTTTCAGTTGTATATGAACAACTCTAAACAAATTTTTCACATTCAAATATGGAAAATTTTGTAGTCGAATGATTGAATATCATAAGGGGAACAGTATTATTTCTTGACGTCAATTTGAATACATAATAACGTTGCCGAATATTTGAAAAAATAACTTTTAATATCTAATTCAGTCTTATGAGCAATTATTTTTATACCTACAAAAGTTTTTTTAACTTAAAAAATTAAAGTAGAATTATAATTTTTAATAATTTACCACAAGAGTGCATTAGCATACACATTCTTGTTCTTTAATGAGATGTATAATTGTAACATTTGAATTTTTATAACTCTTAGGTATCTTTCACTCTAGACGACTTTTATCGTACGATAAAAAAAAATCGTCCGAAATTTTATGCGAGAACTGTTATTAAAAAAACCACACAGTTGACTGGTCACACAATATCATTTCCCGTTCAGTGTGAAAAAAAACAGTCTATTGTGTAGTTTTTTAATAACTTCTGACATAAAATTTCGGACGATTTTTTTATCGGACGATAAAAGTCATCTAGTGTGAAAGAGGCCTTAAGTGTTGGAAGCCTTCAATATTTATTAAAAATATATTTTAATAGAAATAGAAAATACTTATCTTTAACATAGAAAAATAATTTAAGTATATTATCTTGCCAAAGGAGAACATATCAGGACGTTAAAACGCAAACAACGGAAACAAAAATCAAATTTGATATCAAAAATATTAAGATTTTGGAAAAAGGTTTGTTGTGAATATACAATTTTAGAATGTGTTAAAACAATAACCTGGGACTCAAAACTTAAGATGTGTTACCGAAATATATAGTACAAAACACTTTTAATAAATTTCTTAAGAAAAACAATTTAAAATTTTATGATTTTGTATCTGAAAAACGATTTTGCTTTTAATAATGCCATATTTTAAATTTTTCTTAGAAAAATTACTAATTAATTTTTAAAAAAATTAAAATTATTCATGAAATTATATAAAGATTTCAGTGTATAAATGGAAAAAAAGAATGGTATTTTTCGTTTTTTTACACAAAAAGTATTTATTTGACCTTATTTTTATAACAATACAAGTACAGAAAAAAAAAACGTATAAGCGATTTTGATAGTTGATGAAAATTTAAATTTTGTAAAATCAAATGTTTCTATATAGCTTTTACTAAAGTTTTACTAAAGTCTGAAAATTGAATTCTTGAATACCTATGAATAGTAAAACGGTATTTCACGTTATTGATAATTTTGATGAATAAAATTTTTGCGTCTGCGGAAAATTCGTCAGAAAATATTACTACAAGCATATTAGTTATGGATTATAAACAAAAATAATTTTATTCGTTATGAAATAAATGATAAAAAATATTTGAAGACCAGATATATAAATTTGAAAAAGAGCTTTTATTTCATTGAGATATAAATTTAATTTATTTTTATTGGATTAGATTATGGAAAATAAAAATTATAATTGAAAAAATTATATCGAACCCTTACTAAATTTTTCAGGTATCGTTTGAATGATTTTTCATGGAGAAGAAAAAAACTGAAACAATTATATCGAACCCTGATTGAATATTTCAGATATCGTTTGAATAATTTTTAGTGGAGAAGAAAAAAATGTAACGATTATATCGAACCCTGACTGAATTTTTCAGATATGGTTTGAATGGTTATTAATGGAGAAGAAAAAAAAACTGTAACAATTATATATTTCGAACCCAGACTGAATTTTTCAGATATCGTTTGAATGATTTTTAGTGAAGAAGAAAAAAACTGTAACAATTATATCGAACCCTGACTGAATATTTCAGATATCGTTTGAATAATTTTTAGTGGAGAAGAAAAACTGTATCAATTATATCGAACCCAGACTGAATTTTTCAGTTATTGTTTGAATGATTTTTAGTGAAGAAGAAAAAAACTGTAACAATTATATCGAACCCTGACTGAATATTTCAGATATCGTTTGAATAATTTTTAGTGGAGAAGAAAAAACTGTATCAATTATATCGAACCCAGACTGAATTTTTCAGTTATTGTTTGAATGATTTTTAGTGAAGAAGAAAAAAACTGTAACAATTATATCGAACCCTGAATGAATATTTCATATATCGTTTGAATAATTTTTAGTGGAGAAGAAAAAACTGTAACAATTATATCGAACCCTGACTGAATTTTTCAGATATCGTTTGAATGATTTTTCATGGAGAAAAAAAAACTGAAACAATTATATATTTCGAACCCAGACTGAATTTTTAAGATATTGAATGATTTTTAGTGATGAAGAAAAAAACTGTAACAATTATATCGAAGCCTGACTGAATTTTTCAGATATCGTTTGATTGATTTTTAGTGGTGCACAAAAAAACTGTAACAATTACATCCGAGGCTGACTGAATTTTTCCGATATCGTTTGAATGATTTTTAGTGGTGAAATATATAAATTCAATTGTTTCAATTGTGTGTGTTGTCTTTTTCTGTCGGATTGGTCAACATTTCTATTAACTTACATCACATTTTTAATTGAGTAACATTAAAAAATTTTGTAATTAGTAAATAAAAGTTTTTCATATTAGCTTAGATCAGTTCGATTATATTTGGCTAAGGAGTTCATTAATAGTATATTATATCTATACTTTGTAATATGTTTCATTCATTTGCTTCGTTTTATAATGTTAAAATTTAAAATTCATTTAACAATAATATTTCCTTTATTCTTAACCGATTCAAGTTCACAAAAAGCTCTATTTAATGTTCTTGAAAGAATATTAAAAAAAAGTAATCTTCCATTCAAAATATATCCATAATCATCAATAAACGATGCTAAATGGACATTAGTTATTATTGATGAATTTTAATAAACTTCAAATATATTATTTCCCTTAACCATTGGAAAATCATCAGTAAATCTGTAATATAAGAAATCTGTAATATAAGAAATGTTAAAATTTAAAATTCATTTAACAATGATATTTCCTTTATTCTTAACCGATTCAAGTTCACAAAAAGCTCTATTTAATGTTCTTGAAAGAATATTAAAAAAAGTAATCTTCCATTCAAAATATATCCATAATCATCAATAAACGATGCTAAATGGACATTAGTTATTATTGATGAATTTTAATAAACTTCAAATATATTATTTCCCTTAACCATTGGAAAATCATCAGTAAATCTGTAATATAAGAAATAAGAAACAAAAATGCATCATTTTGACAAACTAAATTTTCTGTGTCTCTAGTGCCTAATGGAGACCAAATTCGCAATGTATTTTAGGTAAATAATTAATCTTCATTTTTCGTCTCTAGTCAATGAGATTAACTCATTTTATATTCTTTCTTAATCATTGAAACTAACAATTCTTTTCTCTTACTCGTTTTACAATAAATTTTCATATTTTTACACGGAAGCGGTAGAATGAATAAGCACGTGTGAAATCTTTCACCGTATTTCATCTTATTATTTTTTGCGGTACTGAAAAATCTTTTTTTTTTATTTTGTATAAACAAAATTCCATCTGCTTCGGCTTTCGCGCTTTGAAAACGATATACCAAGTGAAGTAAAAAAGGTCAATCCAATTCCTTTAAGCGGAAAACACAACAGATTCTTAGAGTATACATTCGCCCTGGATTCGAAGGAAATGAAAACCTGAGAAATGCCCGAAAAAAAGGAAGTTTCATCGCCAACTAACTGCAAGAATAAGAAATAGGAGCTGCCTGTTTGTTCTGCTGGGGAGGCTGTACAAACTAAAGTGTGAATTGACGAGGAACAGGTCTCCTTCAGTTTTCTGTTTCTTTGTTTGTTCTTCGCTTAGAGGGGCTGTGAATTTCAACCCACGAGTTTGAGTGCGAATGAATTGTGTTTAAAAAAACTATTTTTTTTTTCTTTTCAAAAGCTCTGCAAATTTGCTTTCACGGAAATAATGGCTTCTGTCGCAAATTTGTATTGATTCCGCATTCTAATTGGGTCAAACTGACTTATTTTCCTTTCTCTTGAATAGATTTTCATTTGTTCCAAAAATTAAATCACTAAATAAAATTTGTTCAAGTATCTCTTTTTTTGTATAAAATGTTTAGCCTGACTTTTTAATGATTACTTCAACCTACGCTCAGATTCGGTGAATGAGAATAAAATCAAGCAATTTTAATTTTTTATGATGAGAAAAGTTAAATGAAATGGAATAAAAGTGATATTTTAAGGAACAAAATGGTTAATTCATTAGATTAATTGTAACTATTCGAATTATACGAATGTAAATGTATTAATACTTTGTAAATTCTTATGATACCTATGATAACTGCTTATATTAAAAGAGAAAACAAACTTATCAAGAACTGACTCAATTCTGCCCGTTTAACTTTTTAAATTTATTTGCAAACTTTTGTTGATTTTAAAATATTGTGCCTTAATTTTTGATAATGTTTAAAAATTTTTTTTAATTAAAAGTAATTTACATATATCATTCATAAGTATTCGCAGTGACCTTACCCAAAATTTCTGAATAATTTATAATTAAAAAATAATCTTGATTATTCCTCTAAAATGAGTGAGTAAAAGTATATATATATATATATATATATATATATATATATATATATGAAATACTTTAAAGAAAGTTCACACACACACACAAACACTATACTTTTCTCAAAACACAAGACCTAATAATTTTAGTCGCTAAATTCTAATATTATATTCAAATAATAATTACCGATTTGTGATACATGAAACTTACTATAATATAGCACAAAAATGTTGTGCTATATTATAGTAAGTTTCCAACCCTGTATCTACTTAATAATGAGAGTAATTAACAGGTAGTTCAGATGTAACTGATGGTTCACAAGCCATTATGGAAATAAGTTTAAAAAGTTAATATAAGAATAGCCGCCCAACTTGTCTAGTGGTCAGCGTGCCTGAATGCGGATAGGGAGGTCCTGGGTTCCAATTCCGGTTAGGGCAAGGATGCACTTTGTACTTTCTATTTATCCTGTTTTTGTCCTTTCCTTGTATAAATAGTTGCCAACCCTATAAACGAGTCCCTATGTCATGTGTGTACTGAAAAGGTCGGACTCCACACCTTAAATATGGTTCAGTTGGGCCAATTGGAGCAGTGCACTCCATAATGTCGGCCTAGCTGGCACACATCAACAACAATATAAGAATTAATTTTTTTTATTCTACACTCATTTATGAAATTTCCGCCATTAGTTGATAAACAGCCCAATAAAGTGATGATAAACCATAAAAGGAATTAAAATTAATGTCCGTAGAGTTGTCTTCAAGAAACATTAAAACAAGTTAGCAATGCCTTAGGTGGCCACCATTCATATCCCGCTGGTGTACAGAGGGAAATGAGCATACACTTAAATATAAATTTTATATTTTGAAGCTATTGTAAATATTTAAAAAATTAAATATACTAAGTAAGTAAAAACCTTGAATAAAAATAAATTATTTTCTAAATAGTTTGGTTTTATTGTGTGTGCCTTTTCTTTGGTCTACCACATTACATCTTGTCTTCTAGAAAAATGATGTTTTTTAGAAACTGCAAGTGGAATCTTGTTCTTTTGCATAACTTTCTACACATCGAAATCTTAAGAGTCTTACCAACAAAATTAATGTTTCACAAAAAATTTTTAAGATCCAAGGAAATAATAATCTATTATTGCAACATTTAAAGATTTCCTAGACATATAAATAGAATGAGTTTTATTGCAATATCACACAGCATTTTTTCTCACATAAATGCAATTCTTATTTGAATTCGATTACTTGCCTTGTTCTGATTATATTGTAATACCACTTTTATCAGGTTTCTGAAAAATACTTTTTATATATAATAACAATGTATATTTTGTCTATCATTTGGCAGTTTAATTTAGTAACAAATGATGAACTGACAATTATTTTAGTAATTAGATTTAGGTATTTATTAATTATTTTATTTTACATCTGGTATGTGTTTAAATATTTTGTTTTTAAATTTCAAGATTTTCGCTTGGAGTTATGAATTTAATTGTTTTAATTATACATGTGTATTTTTATATCACAAAGTATTTTAATTTATACAAATTATTTTTCGCTAAAAAATAGTAATTCTTTAACAATTTTTTCCCTCTAGTTTTTCTTAAAATTAAAGATCACAAATGTGTAAATATTCGTTGTAAAATATGTTAATAATATATACCTGCACTTTTTAAAACTATCGAAATTATTTGGACATTACTTTTTGTTTAGCGCCGGTTAATAAAATTAATTCAGGCATAAAATTGTTAGAACTTTGTTAATATTTTTTCATTAAAATAATCTTAGTTAAATTGTTTTAATTTAGTTGTGATAACCTTTTTTCTTTTATGTTCAAATAAGTAACAAGTCTGTTTACATTTGACCTTAACGTTCCTTTAAAGCAATTTGGAACTTCTCTTTTTTTATACATGATTTTCTTAAATGGTATATATATATATATATATATATATATATATATATATATATATATATATATATATATATATATATCATGGGATTTGAATTTCGATTTAAGAAATCAGTTTTCTTAAAAATGAAAAATGTTCAATATTCATTCACTTTTTTTGTACATTTCATTAAGAGAACAAAAATAGTATGGAAAACATTCCTATGCCATCCAAAATTATAAAACTATATGACACAAAAAATTTTTAGTTATCACTATATTAATTAAATTATTTATATGAATGAAAAGTTAAGAAAAAAAGATTTTTTATAACTTTGTTTAGCTTTTTTTTATAATGGCTTCTCGTTTCAATAGTTAAAAAAAATTTCAATTACTGCATTTTTTTTCCAAGTTTGAATCAGTGAATTTCATTCATATTATTCTGTTTATTTTTATTGTTTTTGTGTGTCTAATCAGGGTGATATTTAGAATAATATTATTATATCTAAGTATTAATTAAAAGCTCCTGGGCGTTGAAGAATTACAAAACATGTTTCGATTTCTTTGAGGGTAAACCTCAAACCAAACCATTAGACTTACTCAAATTCCTTTAACTCATATTCCAAGCCTTTTAAATCACTTTAACTTTCACATCAGAGAAAGCCATAAATAATAAAAAAAAAACTGGAATAATAAGTAAAAAAAAATATGTAAAATATTCCAAACTAGCTCGAAGAACATTCTGCTTGGCAGTTCAGATCTACTAATCATTCAGGCGGAAATTGCGGCGTGGTGTGCTTGTTCGAATGCTAATGAAGATGTTATTTGTTGTACCTGTTGTGACAGTCTACTCCCGCTACCTGAGGCGCAAGGACATGTTTCAAAAATAATTTCAGTGGAATACTTAACTATTTTATTACTCGGAGATGGCGATGAATTGGTAAAAAATGTAAGGCTTCAGGATTTCGTTTGCATAAGCAACTCCAGTCATTATCTTACTCCCACCAGTGAAAATTAGTACCCTCATTACGATTCTGGTGTTTTCAGCAGCGATGTTGACATTTAAATTTTAAAAAAAATGTTTTTTGCGAAATGAAATTATGAATTTGCTTAACAGTTGATGGCATCACTGATAAGACGACATCTTTATGAGTGATTCACTGGCGTGCGTTTTTTAGTATATGTTGTGTTTTTCCTTTCTTTCTTGTAAGTTACGGCGAATATAAATAATATTCCTAAGGTTATGTTGTAATTGAGTATTGTTAATTTATACTTTTAGCATTCTATCAATGTAGTTTTTACAGACTGAAGTTCTAAATTTAAAATGTTCTTATTTGTTTCCAACAACTTGTGGAAGATAGAAACTAAATTTTAAATCTCGAATCATTTAAAATATTTTAAATATATTATTTATGAATCATTTTTCAGAACACATTACTGCTGGAAGAATTTGTGAATAGCTCAGTACATTTTTTCGCATTTTATTTATTTATAAAAAAAGGTATGAATAACTGCTTAAAATTTACTGGGGGATAATTATTAAACTCTAAATAAAAATGTTTATTAAATTTTTCAATACTATTCAATGTTACGAATACTTTATTTTGACTAAAATAAAATTAGAAAATTTTACGAGTTCCGTTTGTGTTGATATCATCCGTTTTGGAAAATAGGTTATATTTAAAATTTCAGAGATTTTATTAACTCTTGTAATTTTTAATGTGTAGTTTCACACTTAGTGAAATAAAACTTTGTTAAATGAAAAATTCATCAATAATAGAAACAATGTCTTTATTTATATAGTATAGAGTTTATTTATAAATTTGATAAAAAAAAAGTAAAGGAAATAAAAAAAATAAAAGATCAATAATTAAAAAATAAAATTTACACGTGAAAATCAAAAACTTATATTTATTAATTTATCTCATTCTTTCTAAGCTTTTATAAAACCTCTATTTAATTTTAAATAATTTGTCACTTCTAAGTAAGTTGTGCACATTTGATTATGTTTTAAAACAGTATAGATGACTTCTCATATACACTCCACTAGAATTTATTGCAATTTATTTTATTTATAACAATTTGTAATGAGTTATTTTAAAAATAAAATTTTAAAAAACCCAGATTTATGTAAGACTTAAGAAATTAAATAGATAATACGGATACGAAAATATAAGTAACTTCTACTGTGTGATAAAAAATAATAATAACAATAAAAATGATAATTGTAAAAAAAACGAAGCACTCCAGAAAACATATGTTTCAATAACAATTTATTTCAGTCAAAACAATAATTGATACCATTTTACAGTGCTTGATGTAATTAATATATGAAATGAAACTAGGATAAATCAGAGTTTATCAATCACAACAAAAGGCGTTCCTAATTTCGGAAGCAACCAATGAGAAATTGTTTTCCCACTCTGCTTTGTTTTTATGCGTTTAAATTGGCACAGCACCTTGTGATTCATGGAGAAGAATTTTAGAAGCAAGAATGCTTGTTACAGCCTTCTTGCTCCTAAATTAGCTAATTTCAAAACTATTCCATTCCTTTCTCAGCATTCAAAGAAGGAAAATATTCTTGATTTCTATTTTTACATTCTTTTATAGTAAGGTTATTTAAAAGCTTTATATCTTAATTTGTAAGTGGAGATATTTCTTTCCCATAAATAAATATACTTTTAATTTAAATGAATAAATTCCTTTTTTTTTTCATAATAAGTGAATCATTTGATTACAGCACTGGCAATTAAAATTACTTCCCAAAGCAGACTGCGCATTACGCAGGGGAAATTTCTTTGTCAAAAAGAAATTTCTGTGACATTAGTTTCTCTACGCTCACGTATAAGAAAAAGTCGGTATTAAGGATGTCTTCAATGTTTTTAAATATTGAAACTGTACAGCAGGTTTCTCTTACATAAACTGCATTTGAGCGCTATTGTCAGATAAAAATTTTTTGTGGTACCTCATGCAAAGAAAGATGCATTTAATAGAACGTTTCTAACTTCAGTGCTGTTCAAATCGTATCTTACTGGAATCAAATTTAATCATATCACAGTATTGCAGATCTCGTTGTTTGAGATTATCAACAAAATATATGAAACTGATGGATTTAGGACTGTCATATGGTTTACCTTGCTAAATCTCAATGGCCCATTAACACTAACAGATGTGAAGGAGATTCAACCTTAATAAGTCATACAACACAGCCCTGATTTAAGATATGAGGCCTTTTTTCAAGAGAATAAGAGTTGAGAACAGATCGGAGTTACGATGTCCTAAAATGTCAGTTTTCGACCGGGGCCTTAAGTTTTCTTAATACTATATCATAAACAAGAGGGTCTTCTATAGTATAATCAACGTGAACCTGAATATAACAATTATTGAATTACGAGGTTTATATCATTACTTGTTTGAAAGTGAACGGAAGACGTGCCAGGGATTTTTAAATAGAATGTATTTAAAGTCTTGATGACCCAATAGGCTGATCAAAAAATTCCCACAAATTAGAATTTATGAATTAGTAAATTACGAAAGTTAGCGAAATTGCGTTACTTTTAATAAGATACCAAAACCACATTGCCAGTGTTTTCTTTTAGGATTTGAATTAAAACTAAATATTTTTGAAGAAAAATTTAAAATAATTATATGTCATTTCCTAAAAACAAACTTTATTATCAAAGTTTATTTTTTAATATTTTTAAAGGAATTTTAATGACTACAAAAAAAATAGTGCAATAGCTAACATTCTTTATAAATTCAAAAATTGCTTATCCAAAGATTTCATGAAATTGAATATAATTTAGAAGGAAAAATAAACAGTGGGACGAAATGCCTTGCACAATCACAAATTGAATGATTTAATAAAGATACATTCTCGATCAATGGCAGGGTTGTAAAAAATGGAATACCATATAGAACGATCGAAAATGTATCAAATCAATGTTATATTCATTACTAGACACAAAGTTTTTCGGGAAAAGAAAACATTTAAATACCATAGGCAAGACAATTCGTCGAACGATATGATATAACGTTATTTGATAGAATTAAATTCCCATTATGATAAAGCACTGTTTTAGCTGTATAAATAAGTAGTCGAAATAGAATAAAAACAATGAATTATCTGACTCTAATGATATAAATGGAATAAAAACAATCAAATGCAGCCCAATCAAAATTCTCATCTATTCCAGGTAGAATTATTTTGTTTCTTCGAAAATTTACCTCCGCTCCAAATCTGAAACTTAGGTTCCACAATGATCACTTATATCTTGAGAAATTCATATTTATATTTCTTGCTTTAAAATATCCATGAAAATGATTTGATTTTCATTCAAAAACTGTTTGGTTATTTTCTTTTTTTTTAGTTGACTTTTGCTTTATGGAGTAATTTTATATATGTTTTGTATTTAAATTTGCTATATGGGATTTTTTTATTATCCTTTTTAAAAGAATTTTTCTAGAATAAATTATATAGCATTTTGAATATTTCTTTCACACACACAAGTGATTTAAGAATATTATCATTTTTTATTTTATCCTAATTTGTTTACATATTTTATCAAAGAAGTTATATTCAAAATATTATATTTTCATAAATTTTTCATAGTTCTTAACGCGTTATTTATATTAAAGAATATGCGAAAGATTGTTTAAATTTCCACCATTTACATTTGCGATTCTAGAATTAGGCATAAATTAATTGTAACTAGGTATACAATTAACTTGTCTAATTTATTTGATGATTTTGAAATTCCTTAGCTTAAAATTATTTTATAACTTTCATTGATGCTATCCATGGAAATTTCATCTTATTTCTGATTCAAACCAATATTAACACAGTCATGTACAAGTAATAAAAATAAATAACTTGATTATCGTCACAATTAGATACTTTCACTTCGAGAAGAAGACAACAGAGGACGAAAAACGTGGCAGTTAATTATTTGTTTTTTATACGTTCCAACAGACCTTTTGAGATCCATGAAAATTGTATGTGTGAATGCGTAAATAGAAATATTTTCTTACATTAAGCTATAATGTGGAATTCTAATTTTTTTCTTATCGTTTCAATATGTAAACGATTTTTCAAGAATTACTGCGCTTATTTCTCAAGATGAATTGTAACTTATGCTTATTTTCAGTCTTCCTCTAGAAGTTAGGGAGTCAATTTCGTCCAAGAGGATCCAATGACGTCATATGAATGTATTTGATTATCACCCATTAATATACATATATCACTCGTAAATAGATAAATATCATTTGAAAATTAAAAAAATTATATAATTATCGCTTGGAATTAAAATCGAAAATAAACTAATAATTTTAATTAAATGATCAACGGAATTAAAGTTAAATACAATTCATTGATTTTTTTCAGTATCTTATAAATATTTATCATGAATAAAATTAAAACAGTCCTGTTGAGTTTTAAATGCAAGTTTATATCAACTGTTCGAATGCAAAACCAACATTGCTTGTAATTTAAAAGATTATTGTGTAAATAAAGGAGACAAACATTTATATTTTGTATTTTACTGAACAAATGCATCTATTAGTCAAAATTTTAAGGTAAAACATGCAAACGTCATGAAAATAATCAAAAACTAAACTTTCTTCTGAAGTATACTTCAGAAATAATTTTTCTTGTTTCAGATCTTCAAACGTCTCAGTTTTTTAATGTTCAATTAAAAACACTTTAGCAGAAATTTATTTTTAAGGGTTTCTATTCACTAGGAAGTACCATATTTATTTATCAGCTAGCACATGAGTTTCTTTCTTTTAAAAAAAAACTAACTGATATTCTTTCCTATTAAGTTCATTTTTGAAAAACAGAATAATCTGTTGCTCTGAGTTAAATTCAAAATCTAATTCAAATTAATTAATTTTTTGTCGACATGTCTGAACGATCTATCATAAAACAAATTATATTTTTAGTCTCACAAAAATTCAACAATAAATAATAAGAGTTAAAAATATTTTCAAAACAGAACTTTGACGCATGAAATTCGAGATTATTTCATTCATTTTTTTCGTCTGAATAACCAGAGTTATAAATGATTTAAGACTTTTATATATATATATATAAAGCAAATAATCATTAATCTCATGCGAAATGAAAATAAAAAATGACATTCTACACAGGCAAAATGCATTACATGAAATGATTTTGGGATGTGCTTTTTCCTTTCCCATTCAAGGCTCATTTAATTTTCTCATTCCCCATCTAGCAGAGCAATCTGTTTTTATCAAAAATCAATCTACTACTGGAAATCAAAAAAGGTTTGCCAGAATGAAACATTTATCTCTTTCAAGAGGTGATTTTTTTTTAGTCAATAATATAAAGAAGTTATAAGAAGAATGCTTTTCAGGTCAAAAGATAAGACATTAAATCCAATCGTTGTTGGCCAGTGGGGGTTGAATGATGCTATTCCATTAGAAGCGCTAACTGTTGGAATGATAGATTAGAAGATTTTTGGATATATTTCTTACAACATATGACTGCGGACATTTTCCTATTGAAGATTTTCCAAGGAGATATACGGGATGTATTAGATAAAAATCACTATGCAACAATCGTGCTATTACAATAAGTTAAAATTTTCGTGGTTTTTCAATGCAAGATTTAACAACTAATAATTAAATGTTTTAAAATTATCACAAGCAGACTTTTAGTGAAGAATATGAAGTTCTGGTTGGCAAAAAGTACATGTCTTTCATCTCTTTACATAATTATGAACACTTTATTAGATTGCTCACTGTATGACGCCAATACATAAAAAATGCATTGTCAACTTAAAAATAATCATTTTTATTCAACAGAAAATGAAAATGTCGTCAAATGGAAAATAAAATTTTACATATTTTTTTTTCAAAAACTGTTTTTATAATTTATATTAGGCATTAAATTTTTTATTATGAATAAATTTCTTCTTCAGCATGACAGCCCAGGGTGAGCCAAGTCTTTCCTCAGAACACTCCGCCATTGTGTTCTCCGGGAGACGACAGTTCTCCAATTTGTCACATTCAGCACTTTAAAGTCCTTCTTTACACAATCAGTTCATCCAAGTTTGGGCCGACTCCTACTTCTGCTTGCAATGGGCCTATAATTGAAAATTCTTGAAGTCAAAGACGAGGGGTCCATTCGACAACTATGGCACGCAGATCTCAAGCGACATATTTTAATATAATTGACGATTTCAGCTTCCTTAAAAAAGTCTGTAGAGATTGAAAATGAATAAAATTATAAACTTAAATAAAATATTAAATACAATTTAATTTCCTGCAGAATATAATATTGAAGATAATGAACTTGAATTACTTTTTCTAAAAAAAATCTATTTAAGACAATTCTGAATAAAATTACGCTACATCCATATTTAACATAAGCATAAAAATATACAATCATAGGCATATTTACATTTCGGTCATTCAAGCAATTACAAGAAATTTTGAGAAATAGATACTGTAGATTCAAGTTATAATTTTATTTGTTTAGTTATTAAAGAATATTTGTATTAAAATAAAAGCTTCTAAGTATATGATTCAAAATTTTAAGTACTATCATTTAAGTGAGAATCATGTAATTATCCCTGTTTGATAGAGCTGCACACTTTGAGAGAGGCGATATATCATGCCTTAAGTACAGATGTAGGAGATTTTAATAAAGAAAATTTCTAACTAACTACGGAAGTGTTGCACGAAAAAAGTTGAACGTAATGGACGAATCACCACAATCAACAGAAATAAATTTGTCATCCAATACGTAAGAACATTTAGTTTGGCGACAGTTACAGAATTTGCTAACAATTCTGGTGCACAAATATCTGCTCTAACAATTTTTCGATGAGTTGAGTTATATATAATCCCGGTAAAATACAGTTCGCTGCGAGCATATTATCTTTGCATCAAATATTGTGTGCAATTGCTATATATATATATATATATATATATATATATATATATATATATATATATATATATATATATATATATATATATATATATATATAGTTTATATATGAGATTCAAATAATTCTAAATCTGTCAGAGAAAATGTTGCAGGTTTATAACAGCTGCATATAATTCTGAAGAAAGTACCTGACAGTATTGAATATAGTATAGGCATTGTCCAAAATAAGTACATTTTCTCTGCTATGATTTACTCCAAAGTACGCGCCCCTGAATGACAATGCTTGTTATCATAAGACAAGCAAAGTGGCAAAAACGCAAGGAAATGTATATAAAACAATTGCGATGACTTGCATTATTACAGGACTTAAATTACATTAAACTATAATTAAGTTACATTTAATAGACGTGTTACTCAAAGACTTTGATTTTTAAGTGCAGTGCAAGAACTCCAAATATTCATGAATAATATGAATGACATTTCCCAAAGTTTTCCAAACATTTAGAAGACAAATGTATAACTAATTCCAAATGTGAATCTTTTTCTGAAAGAATCGTATTTACTAAAGGCGGAAATATCTATCTTCTTTTATATTTTAACTGACATACATTAACCGTCATCGTATTTATCATAGCGTATCATTTATTTCTTCTTTTTTTAACGAATATTTTATCTGTATGATTGATTATTTCACACAGCAAAAATATATTACAATGTGCTCATTAACTATGTAGCAAACTGCATTTTTTTAATGACGAGTTTCTCTTTAGAGACAAAAATAACACTTCTTTTTAGTAGTACTGTGCAACTATATAACTTGATTTCCAAACAAATAAAGTGATCAAACATAATGCATTTAATAAACTGAATGATAAGCAGCAAAAATCGTACCAACCGTATCAATATCTATGACAAAACAAACTCTACTATCAGTAATATAAATAAAGTGTAACACAGAAATACATATTTGCATGTATTTATGCCAATGATACTATTGTGCCCCACAATGATATATGTAAAGCACCTATTTGTCTAATAGCATTACAGACACCATCAATGCAATAGTGATATTAATAGCATAACTAATGATGAGGTCATAAATAGCTTTGATGTAGCTTCCTAACTAAAACTTTTTAAGATTATTTTGTCATCGATGATTCTGAGATAATTGATAACTCATTTAAATTTCTAATTAATTGAAACCATCAAGACATAAATCTCACATATTCTTAAAATAATAGTTTTGCTTACGAATTTAAGAGTGTATGTTTGATTAGCTTTAATATTAATCAATCAATCAATCAACAATGGCACTACAACCCTGTGTGGGTCCTGGTCTTCTCAATGAGCTTATTCCATCTTGGCCTGTACTCAGCAGCACTTTTCCAATTAGATATTCCAATAGTGTTAAAGTCCCTATCAAGATAATCAATCCATCTGATTTTGAGCCTACCTCTGGAACGCTTTCCCATTGGCCTTGCAAGAAAGAATTTTTAGGAGTGCGTTCAGTTGGCATACGAATAACATGGCCAGCCCATCTCATCCTTTGTATTTTAATGCATTTGACAACATCTTAAAACTTTTGTATAATTCATGGTTATACCTTCTACGCCATACCCCATCTGTCTCCACTCCACCATAGATGCTTCTCAAAATTTTCCTTTCAAAAATAGCCAAACGGCATTCATGTTTCTGTGTCATGGCACAAGTCTCTGAAGCATAAGTTAAAATGAATCTAATAATAGTTTTATATAGTAAAATTTTTGTCCTGTGTTTGATATATTTGGAGGTAAGATATTTTTTAACCCATTTGCTGCAATTACCCTTTTGTTTATTTCGGGTCCCAAATCACCAAAGTTATTTATTTCAGATCCAAGGTAGGTAAAACTGTTCACAGCTTCAAAATCATAAGATCCTATGGTGAATACAGAGCAAGGATTAATATTAATAAAAACTTTAAATTAGGAGGAAAATTGTGAAGCATTATCTTGAAGTTTAATTATCAACCATGCAAATAAATATGTCTCATTTCCATAAAATCTGTCCGCCATGATATACGTGCCATCCTATTTTTGTTCAATTGAGTAACTGCATCGCGTTGTCTCTCTTCTGGCATTTTTAGAAAAGAATGTTCACGGTCACTTTAAGTAAGGCTGCCGCTCGTGAGACAGTGACAATGAAAATTCACTTCTAGTTATCATCCTGCAAGGATATTTCGGTGGAACAGAACACCCAAAAGAATATTCCAAGCGCGTTAAGTCCAAATGCGAGGGGGCTGCCGTGGAACACGAGGAATTCGTCACCACAATACGCCAAACATTCCCCCTTTTTCTATGAGAGAGGCAGGCAGAAGGATATTTTTAAAAAAAAGTCAGGGAAAGAAAGAAGAAAGAAAACTCCCTTCGAACATAAGATGCCTTCTCCATGTCACTGCAACATTCTTCTAAGAAGAGAACAGCGGCGTTCAGTCGTTGAGCTCCCTCTGAAACTAATGGCTGTCTTTCAACTTTTTGGCTTTTTGTTCAAAAATGGAAGGAGGGGGAAGTAAAATTATAGTAGCTGAATGCTTTTCAGATAGTCTCGTGCTTTAAAAGCGAAGTTTATCCTTCAGATTATATTTGCAAGTCCATTTAAGTACTATATAAATATGCTAATTAATCGTAGAAACATGATAATATATATTTTTATCACTTTATAACAGAAAAATGTAAACAAAATGTTGATAAATTTAAATATATGAATGAAATTTTCAATTATTTTTAGTGTGAAGCTGTGATTTTTATATTCATTAAGTACATAAGTGTGCATTTTGCTGTAAATGAATACAGGAAAAATTATAATATATATATATATATATATATATATATATATATATATATATATATATATATATATATATATATATATATATATATATACATACATACATACATGGAGGATAATACTAATTGAAATATTGGATCTGTAAAAAGCATTTGCATTTTGCCTTAAAGACAATATAATGTGCGAACATTTACCTATATATGAGATACCTGCAGATATCTTTTTTACTCTATATGATACACAGCCTTACAGCTAAAATGTAAGGCTTCTTTAAACATCTTTTTGCCGAGCTGGCAGCCGAATGGTTAGCGCTCTTGCCTTCGGTTCAACAGTTCGTGGGTTCGAATCTCACCTTGGGCATGGATGTTTGTAGTGGTTCGGAAACCACTTTAAACCGTAGGTCCCGGTATAATTAGCCCTCGTGTGCAAAAAATGACCGTTGAGCGACTAACAATCCAATCCTATACATCCATTGGGTTATTTGTTTTGCGATGGAATTTTCATAAGTAATGTCAGTACTCATCGATCCCAAGGGAAAAAGAATGTAGATAACTCCAAAGCACCCAATCAACAGGCGTCCATACAGAAAACAAAAATGCAAAATTCACCATGCTTGGTAATAGGACAAAGCTCTTCATAGCTTAAATCTTGGTTCGATCCTAGACACTTTTTGAAGAATGGGAGATGGATGTTGCGCTTCTGTCTTCAGCATGCACGTCTGTAACAGTGGGCGGTTGGTTATTTTAGAGGTTTTCTCCCTTTAAATACGTGAACACAGACTACTATCAATAAAAAATGTCTCTATAAATTCAATTGAGAGGCAAACGTTAAAATGACTTGCAACAGTATAATAAACAACCTTTGAAAATTAGGTGGTCATCAATGCAGTGTCAAAGCATGCATCTCCTGTTTTTTAAAGTAGCTGGAATCGAAATTGAGAGCTATTTTTCGAAAGACCGATCATACCATATCCCTGGCGAGGTCAAATTGGGTGGTCTTAAGTAAAGTGTAACATAATAATTATGAAAGAGAGAGAGGACATTTCACATTAATATATTATTTTAATCTGGTTTCTTTTCGGCTCCATCCAAAATGAAGTGTCCCTCATTGTCTCTTAATGCAACTATTTATGCCCAGAATACATTTTATTCTTTCTTTCGAGTTAAATGCCAAGCAATGTATTTCAACATAAGCTAGATTTAGTGTCAAAACTTTCACTATAATGGAAGAATTCTATCATCTGGTTCTTCAATCTTTGTTAGAATCTTTAGACAGTTAGGAAAAAAAATTTTAACAATAGAACTATTATACTTAATATGTAGACAAAAATTATATAAAATATTGAGCAATAATTTTACTTGTAATTTAATAAGGAATATAGTTTTTCTCATTTAAATATTTTTTAAAACGTTGAGAAACTTGCAGTCATCTTATTTATGTCTACTTTGACTTTATCTCATGCTTCTAACGCGAGTCTGTTGTTACTTATGACACTTGGACAAGCCAAGCACGCTATGCCTTGGCAATGCGAATTTAAGTCAATAGGGAGCTTCTTTATTTTTAATCAAAGCACCACGAAGGTGAAAGTACGACTTTGCTGTCTTTAAATCCTCCGATAGATGGCACCACCAATGGATCCACTCCCTCAATTCTGACATTAATTTGAAGGGGAAGGAAATTTTCTCCAGATCATTGCACCCATAGTAACTGCTCAATGCCCAAACACCGGACTTTTGATTCCAAAGATTTAACGAGCACATATATCGCATGTACTGGGTGGGTCTTTGAGGACACTGGGAATCGAATTCCACCCATCCGGATGGAAGTCCGATACCCTTACCACTAGGCTACCACGGCCCGTTTTTATTTCAATCAATAAATGTAATCTGGTCAGTGTTTTTAATTGGTGCATATGCACACTTTTTGATAAAACTTTATAAAAATATCTATGTGTATAAATTTATACGATTATTAGTCATTTCTTTAAGCGAGATTTCAAGTAAATTTCAAATACAAAATATCTGTTATGTCATGCGATTTTCGCTCTCTAATATTACAATGAATCGGAAGGAAATCATTAATCGTCGTAAGCATTTCGTAATCAAAAACACGAGAAAAATAAATATTAAGGATATATTTTCAAAATTTAGAGTATATATTTTTGTAACATTCATATGGACTTTCTTACTGCTGTACTTATATTAAATTAATTTTCAGTTGCGTTACCATGGAAAGAAATACTTACAAAGAAATTATATTTAAAATCTATATTTCTTATTTATAAAAAAAACTAATCTTATAACACGACAGCCCATATGTTAGGCAAGCATACAGTGCCCATATCTGTATCATGACTTAAGTATATCTCGTATATTAACATAAATTTTTTCTCAATTCACAAATACCAAAGAGTTTTATCTACTAAAATTTCATTTGCGTTTATTTAATTTTTTCTATAATCTGTCAAGAGAGTACGTCTTTCGTGCTAGATTACCATAATTCAGCTCTCTCTTGACAATTGTATCAGCAAATCCTGATTTCTAATAATAAAAATATCGTTATTTAAGAGTGGTAAATTTTCCTTACTTTGAGAAATAGTTCAAAGTACTTCTCTTATACCATTATTACCTTAGGTATAGATGTCGGAGACTGCAAAAGCAGGCGAGGGAGGCGCAGCTGTCAATGATTGCGCAACAGCTGGGTTGAAAAGAAGAGGGGAGATTGGCGGAAGGCAGCCCTTTGTCCATATGTCATACCTGCCACAGCAGCGCCCTCCTTGTCATCTTCCCTAATTTCAACCGCTCATAATTTCTCGTACAAATGAGTTGGCAAAACACGTTGGGATAAATGTAATCTTCTTTTTAGCCTGGAAGTGGATCTGCTTGATACGTTTGAGCTCGTTGGGGGGAAAGACGTTGTCTACGAGATATTTTGTAACATGCCATAAAAAGATTCTTCCGTTGAGAAGATGCATCATACGTCTTTGAACAGATTATCCTCTTTTAGAAAAGTTCAGTAATATTGTTCTCATCGATCCTGTCTATAATCAAAGAATTACATTGACTTTGAAGTAAATGGCAACATTTTTATTGTTATTCGGGAGTAGCTTGAGATTTTGATTGAAAGTGAAGGTGATTGGCAATTAAGTTGACTTATGTTATCTTCATTTGACCAGTGGAAAAGTGAAAGGTAATAATCTCTGATTTAACAACTGGTTCTCTGAAAGGGAAGAAAATGTAACCTTTAATTCTGTACCAATAAGAATTATGATATCAGTCGATTAAAATCCGTCGAACAAAATTTAAGAATTTAAATTTTGTCAAAAGTATTTCAAATTCCACAGTAAGATTTACAACAAAGTGTAAATATTTTAAGTTTCACACCACAAATTCTTAAACGAAATATTTATCTTCAGGAAATATTAATTAAAAGAACGAATTAGTAGAATAACACATTTTAAAAATCATATACAAATTGTTTTTTATTATAATAGTAGAGAAATTTACAATTTTGGATTTTGAATTTGGATTTCTTAAAATTATGCTTTTATATGTATTACATATTTGAATATTCTTAATAAATGTATAAAATTTGATGAAAATGGCTTGTGCAGAATATGTAGAAATAGTCAGCACTTTAATGTTTCTTTATTGATCAGTAATGTGAGAATGAGTGAAATTCTGTAAGAATTGGAATGCGGTTTACGTGCTTCATTTTACTAAAAGATAATTTAACATAATTAACAACATAAAATGAGAATTTGTTGAAAAGAAAATGATGGTGGCATAGTTTGTAAAATGTGCTATTTTACATAAATTTTTAAATAATCATTTTCTACTGTCTTTTTTTTTTTACGAAGTTGAGATTTTGACTACGCACTTTATTACATTTTACATTAGTTGAAAATATCCGTGATGTCAGATAACATTTCATCTACATCACAAACACATCATATTGAGACGGCGTCGTAAATCCGACTTGTCGATGAATTTGCTGCTTGCTTTAAATCACATTCTCCGAGCGGCAGCAAACAAGGTAAAGTTCACTATCGAATGTTTGAGTGTTGTTGAGGATGAGGAAAATCCATTCATGACTTTTACCGGTAATAAAGAAGTATTTTTTTTCATTATAATTTCTCAAAATCATGAAAACTATCTGTTGTTCTAAATAATTAGTTTTCAAATATTTAGTGATACTGCTTCCAAAATTGAACACGTTGAAAATAGAACAGAAGAAAAAGCAAAATGAAAAAGACAAGATAAAAAATCTACTTTATAGTTAGTTTAAATCAGCAAAGACGATTTAAATTTTTTTGAAGTTATAGAAATCTGAATTTGCTTATAGAATATATCAGTAATTGTAATTTTAACTTGTGATTATATCAATGCCTATCATGAATTATATCTTAAATGAGTTATATTCAAATACGCAAAAATTGTTTCATTTATCATTTCAAAGCTCTCAAGCAGTTGAATATGAATTTGATTCAATTAAACTTTTCATTTCAACAATAGAAGGTTTATCCACGACTTATTCTAAATCGATTTTACTGTTTCAATATATCTGAAAATAAAAGAGTTATAAATTCAAATACTAATTCTTGACACATTTAACATTTCGGATAATTTGAAATTTTTCATCATAGTAGTTCACCTTACTTGCAAAAATAAAAATGATTTTTTTAACATTATTAAATAAAAAATTATTAAAATTACAATATGATTACACAAAATAACAATATAAAATGAATCATTATTTGACAAGCTTTAATACATTAAATGCGTTTCTCCTTTTTTTTTAATTTCCTTTAATCACTAAATTTTACTAATTGGCGAAATTCTATATTGATTACAATAAAAATGTCTTTTCGTTAATAAACAACACAAAAAACATATTATTTATCACTTTAATTCCCAAAACTTAAATCCTCTAACATCCCTCAAAAACACATTGGTAACTCACCGCCACTTTTTACATGCAATGGTATTTATATAATTTGAAAAATAGTTATCATTGTACAAAACATGAAATCGTTAAATTTTATTTCAAGCAAAACATTATTAAATTTTATTTAAACAAAATTTAATAATTCCAAGTTTTCTGCCACTTACAACCATCTATAAACTGTGAAGATAAAGAAATAAACAATATTTTATTTAAAATTATTGGAAATGATATTTATTATATCACCTGCTTTCTATGAAAATAAGAATTTTAAGCATAAATTTAAACTCGCTGCCGTTGAGAATCCGCTTAGCAATAAATTTCATTGTTAATACACGCTTAAGAAACTTAAAATTTCCTTCATAAAATCTGTTTACATAATCTATACAGATGCGCTCATTATATTTTGCAAAACACATTGTCAATTAATATATATTTTTCTTTTCTAATATGTTATATTTATGATGCTTGTTAAATACTAACTAAAATATTTTTGTAAGAATGAAGTCTTTCTTTTACTTTTATAAAATATAGTTACTTTTTAATTAATTTTTCTTTAAAAAACAAAAGTTGAGCTTCAAAAGTTTTGTCACTTTAAGTGTCAGAACTAGATTGTTTAAAAAATATGCCTTTGACCAATTTGCCGAATAATTTTAAATAGTTTAATTCCAATGAATCAAGCTAAAAAAAATGTTGACTGCAAAATTATTTATATTCCCAAAAAGTTAAAATTGTTTAAGAAAAGTAAGAGATTTTAAAAGACAAAAACTGAATAAAATGTTTCCAAGAATATCGTCGTAAAATTTTTGTGACTAGTTTCTGTATATTTCGCAAGAATTTTAATAATCTTGTTTAATTAAAACTTTATTTTCAACTTTTTCCCCCAAAAGTATTTTTTTATTTTAAACTCATACAATCTCCCGTGAACCGATGATATACAACACGAGGCTTAAAGAAGAAAGATAATTAAAAATTAAATGTTGTATAAATAAAGCGAACAAAAGAAGAAAATAGCAATTTTAACTTCACAAAAACAAAAAAAATTACTCGCTAAGAATTGCCGAACACTTTTAGTTCGTTTAATAAGCATAATAATAGGACCATCACAATGAGAAAATTCATCAAAGGAGCAAGAGAAAATCAAATATTCATAATCTTGAGTTATTTTATTTTAACATTCACATAAATTGATCTTAATTTAAAGCGAGATATATATAGGTAACTTGCAAAAATTTATCCTAACCTGTTAAAAATTAAGAAATTTTAAAATTAATTGATAGGAAAGGCTGGGAAAGTTGCCTCTATGGCAAACAGTTTCTAAAGTATTGGGTGGTAATTTTAAGAATAATGGAATTTATTTTATATTAACATTTCTTATTTTATATTAATATAATAACGGAACCTTTTTTATAAATTATTTATTAGTATAATATATCAAAACTTTGTTAAAAATATGACTCAAATTTTCAACCAAGTTAGATAATTCACAAATTCTTAGTTTGAAGGAACAATACACAATGGAGTGAATTGTTATTAATAAAACATCCGAATAACTTATTAAGGATATGCATTTTCCCATTATATTTTTTATATTCATTTAGACAAAATATTGAAATACTAATTTAAAAAGAAGTATTTGATTATTTTCTCTCAGAAAAAGTACAGAACTCATTATTCTTTGGATAAAAAAAAGACTGTGAACAATGTATATAATCCAATCACAAATTCACTATGGAAAAATATACTTCCTTCATAAGTGTTTCAAATTTTATTACCAGTATATATTTTAGTCAGTAGCATTTTATATCTTTGGTATTAAATGGTAAGTTTTGCTGTAGAAAACGCCTTATCTTAATTGTCTTCATTCTTTATTTCAAATATCAAGCAATATTATAATTTTGCTTCAAAAAAAAGTATTTTATATTTATGTACATTTCATATTAAAAGAGAAAAACTACTCACACACATATATATACAAGTATTATAGAATTAAATAATATACTGAACTTTTCAACTATTCTGATAAAAAAGTTCTGTTATATTTTTTATTTCACAATTATTAATATGTATCCTTAAACAACTAATAATAAAGTTTAATAAAAGCTTTAATTTTATAAAAAGAAATTAAAGTTAATTATCACACTTCATAAAACTAGGTAAAATCAAATCATTTCGAAAATTTTGTTCAATTTATTTAAATGACTTGCTAAAGCATAAAAAAAAAAGAAAGAAAGAAAAATCGAATTTAAAAAATGCCTTTGGATTATGAGCAATACCATCCATCTCTTTGACGTTGCCACTCGTCATTCCACGAGTACGATAAGTCGTTTGCGTTTTTATTGCCTTTCTTAATCAACACACTAACTGAAATGAAGAGAAGACAGATGCAGCAAGGTGAGAAATACTAAATTGCTTTTACTCGTCAATGCTCGCAACAGATGGTTAGAAATCATTTTTATGTGCTTTCCTTATCTGTCGGTCATCACAAGCAGCTGTGGCTTTTATTCTACTTAACCTCCAATCAAAACTCAACAAGATTGGAGTGAATATTAGCATTATTCGTGGTGATGAATCGAATTTCAGGAAGTGTTTCTGTAGCCAAATAAAATATGTGTTTCAATGGGAAATTTCTCGAAAATTTCTCTCTGAAAGGAAAACATGAAAACCTATTCTTGAAATATATCAGTAAACAACAACTCCCTTGAAGTTATGGAGAAATCTTTAGAAGGAAAACCTTACTTGGTTAATGAATGGGAAAGTTCAATTTCTCAAATTTCGATGTAATAAAAAATATTCTCCGTTCAAAAACTATAGTTAAAAACAAAATAAATTTTGTTTCTAGAAACAAAAATCTAATCATATTATTGTGGTTCACTGCAAGTATATTTAGATAGTTATATTACAATTCGTTGCAAAATATTTTTTATCCAGAATTCATAATAAAGGGAAATTTTTGTTTAAAAAATGCTAAAGTAAACAAAAACATATTAATTCCAAGCTAGTATGCTTAAATATAATTCTAGAAAAATAATGTCTCGTTACAGTGACCGCTAAATGAATCAATTAATAATAAATGGGTATTCAATTCATAAAATACATTTTATACATCTTAATGAGAAAATGATCAAAATCTTAATTTTTTATACTTATAAACACGTAAATATTAATAAATTTTTATACTTATTAATGATAAAACATATATTTAATACATACATACATATATATATATATATATATATATATATATATATATATATATATATATATATATATATATATATATATATATATATATATATATATATATATGTTGATCTGTAAGAAAAAATGTGTAGCGAGTGTTCCATCAATACATTTTAAATTATTATTATATATACATATATATATAATGACACAATAAAAAATATGGATTCAAACCTTCAAAAATTCTAAATTACAATTTTTAGTTTAAAATGTTATATTTGGCAAATCTCACTCAGAATTAAATTTCGTATATTGTGATTTATTTGAAAAAGAATGAATGTTCTTTAAATATTTGTAATTTACAATCGAATTTTGAGGTATTTAATACAGTTTTCTTATAAGTTTATTGCAACTAATTTATACCTCCGAAAGTGTAACCTGATTTTAATCTTAATATTTCGTACTATGAATTATTTTGAGGATCAATGACCACTAATAATTTATCTAATATGAATCGAATATTTCAGAAGATTTTCATCCTTGTTTTCAAACAAATAAAAATTATTTCCTTTAAAAAACTATCTAAATAGAATTTAATAAGTTTAGCAGTCAGCAGCTGTTGTTAAAAAGCTTTGTATCAGCAAACAGCTTATAAGTCTGAAAGTTATAATCGCGTTTTTACCGCAAATGATATCAACCTCAGTTGCTCTTTTCTTTCTGTTTTATCTGGGGATTAGTTTAAAAATAATTCTTTCTGAAATTAAAACTTAACGATCAGCTTTAAAATGAGATAAAGCATAAAAACGGTAATGATATTTTATGAGTATTGGGCAATCTCTGCTTTTTCAATTTTTGATTGTTATAAGATTTGAAATTTGGTTTAGTGAATCTAATGCAAGTTCTAACATTAAAAAATCATTCCAAAATACAACAACTTTTTGTTGTTATTTAAAAGGAAATATAATGATACCGAAGAAATAAATGAACATTAATATTTATTCTTAGACTTTCTATTTGAATTCAGCACCTAAAAATAAAAGAATATTTAGTACTAGATTTTACACTGAAATATAAATTGAAATAGATTTTATAAGACATTTTTTTAATAATTTTACTAATAGGAGAAATTTATAAATAGTAAAATGAATTCTATATAATAGAACTCATAATAAAATCGTTCGAATTATTGGAGATAGGAAGATTTGTATGGTTTAAAATAATCAGAATCATGAACATTTTTTTTTTCAAAATCGAAATAATAAATTCCTTTTATGTTCTTATTTTAAAATTTATTGTATATGAATGAATAAGTGCGAAAGTCCAATGATTTTTACTTAAGTTTTATTAAATTAAAGTTGGCAACCGTTGGCAATGAGTTTGTTTTGAAAAAGGTGAATAATCTTTCCAAATTATTTTCCATTGTTGAAAATGTTGATAATATCTTCATTACTCAACTATTTCTAAGCTTATAGATTATTGCAATCTGAGGGATGACTTTTTAAATGTATCACTGTCTTAGTGGATGTAGTATTCTGTAACAACGTGAGTAAGCAGAGCATTCTGAGTTCGAGGCTATATGAATGTTTACAAACAGAACACTTCGATAATGTCATTACATAGAGGTATGTATAAATGTGTCGTCCCATTTTTGAATAAAATAATTATTACATTCCGGCTACTTTAATGAACATTACTATAAAATACACTACAGTGAAACATTTCGAAAACCAGATTCTTGTTTTAAGTTCCAGCAGCATTGTTTCATGAATCGTAATCGATAGATTGGCAACTTGCAAACGAGTTCTAAGAAAATTAGGCTATAATTTATTAATGGCTTTTCTATATTTATTGGGCTTTGCAGTAATGATATTTTTGAATATGAATGCTGATCGTTATATTTTACAAATTGAATATACATTTTCCTGATTATAAATCTGTTACTGTAAATCTACTTACAAGATTTCTATTGTTTTATGAGCATAAGGAAATCATTAAATTTTATAATTTTAAAAGAAATGGATACGTTACACATTTTTCTTATATTTAAATGGAAATAATATAAATATTAAGGACCATTAATTTCTTTTAGAAAATATTACATTTTCTTGTTCGGAATCCGGTTATAATAATAGCACACACAAAATTAAACAGTTTTAATCACAATAATTTTCCATTTTCAATAAAATACATTTAGAATTTGTTTGTGCTTATTACAGATTTGAATTTCACTTTCAAATAATAAATCACAGACGGCGTGAAGGACGCCGGGAATGCAAAGTTTTGGCGTTCTTTGTTGGAAAATAAAAACAAAAAGAGGAAGTAAAGGTAGAAAAAAATGTCACCTACATGTGACGAATGACAAAGTAAAAGGGCGTCATTTTACGAGGGCGGCAGCGGCGCCTTTTAATGCATTGGCGGTGGGTGATTCCCGACACGCCCATCGACAAAATACCGAAAGGGACATTCCTCCCCCCCTTTCATTCATTTTAATCAACACCCAGACATCATTTGTTATTGTAGTACATTGCAAATATCAGTTCTTTCTTGATTAAAGAAAAATATATTAAATCACATAAAATAAATGTAAAATCTCTCTTTGCTTTAAAGATTT
The DNA here is from genome assembly GCA_030067965.1 of Latrodectus elegans. NCBI lineage: Eukaryota > Metazoa > Arthropoda > Arachnida > Araneae > Theridiidae > Latrodectus > Latrodectus elegans. Next base: position 85,937,578 of record CM057819.1, read on the forward strand.
ATTTTGAGTTATTAATTAATTCCTAAATTTCATTCAAGAAAATTTTTAGAAGAGAAAAATTTGGTAAATTAATTTAATCTTAAAAAATATATTTATAAGAATAAAATTGATAAAAAAAAGGGGGTATTTTTAGAAGAGAAAAATTTGGTAAATTAATTTAATCTTAAAAAATATATTTATAAGAATAAAATTGATAAAAAGAAAGGGGGGTATTTTTATACTACGTACGAAATCAATGTAAGACGAAATAAGGATTTAAAGTCTAATAAGTTGTTTAATTGAGGTACAAATCTAATAAGTTTCAACTTCATTTTAAATTCCATTTCATTTCATTTTAGAATTGATTAATTAATTTCATTTTTAGAATCATAATAATTATTTTACTTTCCTTTACATGAAAAGTATTTTATATGAAAAATTTGTCAATGTTACATATTATTGTAAAGTAGGCACTGTTTTTATATGCATATATGAGAAAAAGACTAACATATTCAATATTTTTAAGCGATGATATTAGGTTACTATATTTTTAATCAAAATTGTTTCACAATAACCACTGAGAAATGTTTAGTTTAATTTTAAGTTAAAATTTAAAATAGAAATTTTATTTACTAGTTATGAAACGTAGCCTAATATTGTGTTAATAAATATAACAATATTTAAAAATTCAAAATTAAGATTAATTCTTTCTCTTAATAAAAATCTAAAATGATTTGATAGCTTTCAAGTTAAGATTTAAAGGATTCAAATTTTAAAAAAAAGTTATTGTGAATTTAAATTTCAGAATGTGGGTATTTTTCTTATCTCGAATATTTATGAATTCGAAAGTCGTATTATGAAATCCTTAAAAATTAGCCATTGTAACGTCAGCTTGGTTATTATTATTTTTTTTAAATCAATAAGTTTTCACATTCTTTACACATAGTTTTAGAGATAGTTTATGATTCTGCTTAATTTTAGAAAAACATTGCGTCTTTGTTTACTTTTCCTCAAAGTCTGCTACTAATGATAACGCATTAATTATAAGTATTTAAAAATCAGACAAGCTTTATTATAAAATAAATAGATATTTTTGATATTGTTTATATGTGTGTGATACTACGTGAAAAAATGCTTATAAGGACAATTTTTATAAAAATTAATATTCTTAGAACACTGGTTATGATTAATCCTTGAACTGTAAAAGGAGATCATATGTTGATTGGTGCGATGATGCTTAAAGTAATAAGCACAGTTGTTAATTTTATTCAGTACTTAATGTAGATCTATTTTGCAAACATACTTAGAAAAAATTTAGAATCCAAATAGGCATGTTTATTCAGATATGTATCTTGGATGCGTTATTCTAGGATAATGCTCAGTTAATTCGTAACATGTCGACTTGTACATCTCCTTCCAGCTATGTTATTGTAGAATTTCAGTCAGAACTGCCGACCACCATATGGTTGAAGAACATTCCTGATGCAACATTCCAACCACATCAGAAGTAACAACCTATCATTCGATAATCGAAGCATCCTTCTTCCACTGACGGGGGCCCTGTGGCAGATGCCCTGCGCTGACGATTATGAGCTTGTCGTCGCTTTCTAAGTAGCTTTACGGAAGTTTACTTTCTAGCTTTATGGTGGCACTTCTCAAGTTAGCTATCACCCTCACCCGTCCTCCCCCCTCCTCCGATGACCTAAAAATAGTGCGGATGGGATTTGAATAGGGTGGAGGAGGGCATGAAGATTTAAGTATTTGTTTCAACACTTATAAGTCAGATCGGGAAGTGATATAAGAGCGAGCGGGAGTCGCGGGGGCTTGCGATGGTTGCGTTCGCACATGGTTTATCGCACAATGGAATTCGCATCCTGGTGCTTGCAGATGGTGTTGACGTACGTGAATTTACAATGGTGCTGCATTAGGGGAGTATTGTTATTTTGAACACGCGAAAAAGCGTGCAAGTCATAAAAATGAAACTGTACATTGGTATGTTGTAGCTCGAAACGACTCTTTTGCACTCATAAGTAAACGCATTTGAACTACAAGAACGCATTTTGAAAGTAGGACTATGCTATATTTGCAATAACATGTCTACAATGTTGTTAAGCATAAATTGATGCCTATGTTAGATGTATAAACAATACCTTTAGATGACTATAAATGAAAGGTAGTCAATGAAATCCATACTTCACAGATGTGAAAATTCAATATATTTCCAGAAGTATAATAATACCTTATGAAGATAAGAAAAACATTTTCTTTGGGATGTAAATTTTAAGTAAAGGTTTTCTCACAATAATAAATACACGTGACATAATAAAATTTACTAAAATCCATTTTTTAATTCGTTCTAGTGATTAGGAATAATCTGAATGTAGCCAAAACATGCGTGAATTATAATGTAAATAATAGTTTAGTCCAATTCTGGTTGACTGAGAAATTTAGAAATGAATGAAATTACATTTAAATGTTAGTGTTCTCTCATTTGCACATATTAACTTCTAGTAGAAATATTAACCATTGCAATTAATATTACACATTAATTGTAATTATAACATTAATATTCCTATTTGATACGATTTTAAATATTGAAATTTTTACGGATTTTTAGATTCGAGCTAGTTGTGTCACAGATGTTTTCTAAGAAGTAATGAAATGAATTAAATGATTTAAATAATTTTTCGCTCAATAGTATTAGCTATTTGCTTGATATTTATTGCTTTTCTCTACAAGGTTAGTTCTTTTAAGCAGTCATTTAGAAGTGGAAGAATTTTTTTTTTTTTAGCAGCATCTGCAAACATAAATGGTAGATTTTTCCTTTCACTCAACAATTCCTGAATTAAATACTAGAAATCTGACCAGTTGTGAATTAGATGTAAAAATGAATTCTTTTTTTTTTTCCCCTAAATTTGACAAAAGTTATTTTAAAGACATGGTACTATAAAATATGACACCACACATTCCACTGGTTTGTAGTTTAATATAATGACAAAACATATGCTGTTACATAGAACATATATTTACATTAATATCAGAAAGTATGTACGACTATAGTATCAATTATGAAAACTTTTATAACATCGAATAACTTTGGAATTAGTTAAAGGACATTGAATGTAAGAATCTCGGAACAGTATCGTTTGTCTTGAAATAAAATAAAGGAACGAAACCTCGCAAAAATGGCAAATCCAGTGTGGCAAACAATTTGTCAAGATAATGTCAAAAAACGGGAGCTGTATTCGAATGCTGTCATCTGCTGGGGTTTATCCAATCACTGCTACATAAGAAAAAGCAAGTTGAGATGGCGGAATTAATGAATTTTCCCGCCAGAATAACATCAAAAAAGAACACGCCAAGGCCGCGCTGAAAACACAGTTCCAGACATGTCAATGTGCGACAAATCGTTTGTCATCGCTAACAGTGGGAAGATAGTTTACGGAAGTTTTAACTGCAAATCCAGAGAGCCACTTCGCTTCACTTTTTGTCGCCAACATAAATATTTCCATTTTTTTCCGTTCTTTTTCGGAGAAAAAATTCGAAATACCAGATGATTTAGAAACGTTCCTACTTCTAGATCTCTTCGGATTAGTTTATGATAAACACAAATTGAACTGGTATCTAAAAATATGCGAGAGGCTGTTATTTCTCCCGTAAAATTCCTGTCTTTAGTCATACATTTTATCATCTACAGTAATTACTGATAAAGTCAAAAATATTTTCCATAGGATTGTAACAAATGTGAATCCAAAAATTTAACTTAAATAGAAATGATGTCACACATATCTCAAAAATGTAGTCATGAATAGGTAAATATAAATTTCAAATAAATATCTTGAATAGAACTCAAAATTTTGAATCGTATTTCTCGATGTTTGTTAGCACATATGACAGAAACTAATTACAAAATAAAGCAATAAAGCTGTATGAAAGTTCAAAGAAAAGAAAAACAAATCTCTGATTGTTAGTTTAATTTTAAAACTAGGAAATTTTAAGAAAGATACTGAGAAAAAAATAAAATTTGTGATTCAAAAAGCATCAAAATAAAACATTAAAAAATCGAAAATTAAAAATACATCAGATAAATATGTGTGCTATGATAATGGTTTATTTATTGAAAAATTATAATAAAAATCTCACCAAACACTCTTAGGTAGGTACATAGAATAAAAGCATTCATTTATGTATCAGTAAATTATATATGAGTATATAAAATCCACACATATACACTATCTCTCTCTCGTTAAATTTATAATAATTTTAATAATTATCAAACAACACTGATAAAATCTCTAACATTAATTACCTTATACTTATAATGTAAGATAATTTATACTTGTTTTATGTCTTTATTTAAAATATTACATCAATAAAAGTATTAGAATAAGCAGTAAACATGATATTTTATTAACAAAAGAATAAAGAATTTTATAAAAACTTATGAGTTAGAATATTATTTAAAATTCAGGCACTTTTCTATTTTAACTACAACC